>CAUYON010144354.1:0-35529 GCA_963573935.1 Arctocebus calabarensis
TCTGTTTTTCTGATATAAAGGATAAATATTGCATAAAGCAATGATTCTGAAACTATCTACATGGGCACCAAAGTTATAAAGAAGTAATGTAAAGCAACAACTAATCTTAGATAAACCAAACAAGAGCATCCACTGGGGGAAAGACTCCTATGCAATAAATGTTTGCTGGGAGAATTGGATAAGGACCTAAATTTAAGGCATGAAACGATAAAAATCTTCAAAAGAAAGAATAGGAAAAACACTGGAAGATATCGGCCTGGGGAAAGACTTTATGAAGAAGACTGCCACGGCGATAACAGCAACAATAGTAAACAAATGGGATTTAATTAAACTGAAAAGCTTCTGTGCAGCCAAGGAGACAACAACGAAAGCAAATAGACAACCTACCCAATGGGAAAGGATATTTGCATATTTTGAATCAGACAAAAGCTTACTAACCAGGATCTATACAGAACTTCAATTAATCCACAAGAAAAAAACCAACAATCCCATGCATCAATGGGGAAGAGAGATTCGTCCCTAAAGACAACAGACAAATGGCTAGCAAACACATGGAAAAATGCTCATCATCCCTAATTATTAGAGAAATGCAAATTAAAACCACCCTGAGATATGATCTAACCCCAGAGAGAACTGCCTGTATCACAAAATCTCAAAACTGCAGACGCTGGTGCAGATGTGGAGAGAAAGGAACACTTTTACACTGCTGGTGGGACTGCAAACTAATACAACCTTGTTGGAAGGAAGTATGGAGAAACCTCGAACAATTCAACCTAGACCTCCCATTTGATCCTGCAATCCCATGACTGGGCATCTATCCAGAAGGAAAAAAAAAACCTGTTATTATAAAGACACTTGTCCTAGGCTGTTTATTGCAGCCCAATTTACAATAGCTAAAATGTGGAAACAGCCTAAATGTCCTTCAACCACGGAATGGATTGGTAAGCTGTGGTATAGGTATACCATGGAATATTATTCAGCCATTAACAGAAAATGGAGATTTTCCAGCATTTGTACTAACCTGGATGGCGGTGGAACACATTATTTTTAGTGAAGCATCACAGGAATGGAGAAGTATGAATCCTATGTATTTAACTTTGATACGAAGACAATTAATGACATGGTGGGGCATGGAGGAAGGGGAGAAAAGACAGAGAAGGAGGGAGGGGTGAGGTGAAGGAAAAAAAGAAAAGAAAAGAAAAGAAAATAGTGACTAATTCTCACATAAATTGGATTTAATTTTGTACGTTAATTAAACATTAATTAAAAGTACGTTACTTAAACATTAATTTTTAATTCAACTTGTTAATATGTTATTTAGGATATTGCATCCTCATTTATAAGTGAAATATGTTTGTAATTTCCCCTTTATAATAATATATAGTCTCTATTTTTTTTTTTTTTTTTTTTTTGGTAGAGAAAGAGTCTCACTTTATCACCCTTGGTAGAGTGCCGTGGAATCACACAGCTCACAGCAAACTCCAACTCCTCGGCTCCGGTGATTCTCCTGCCTCAGCCTCTCGAGTAGCTGGGAATACAGGCTCCTGCCACAACACCCGGCTATTTTTCTGCTTTGCAGTTCGTCGAGGCCGGGTTTGAACCCGCCACCTTTGGTATATGGGGCTGGTGCCCTACTCGATGAGCCACAGGCGCCGCCTTATTTTCTCTAATTTTAATATCAGGTGTATCCAGACCAAGTAGAATGATTTTGAAGTATTTCTTCTTTTTCTATTGTCCATAAGATTTTGCATGATCTGGTTTTTGAAATTATCTTTTACTTTTATATATAAATCTTAGTGTTCTAAGATTTTTTGAGACGTTGGAAAAAAAATAAGAAGAAGTTAACTGATGAATCCATACTGAATCTCAGAGTCAAAGCCTTCTATAATAGACATACTCTTATTTGACAATGTGAATGTTACTTTCTTTGCATTATTATTATTATGATTGCTTAATATTTCGATGCAGCAATCATCTGGTTTCTTTTCTGAATGTATTTATCTTCATTCGTCCTTTATGAGGTTTTTGTTTCTAGTCCTTATCTTAAACATTGTTATTGTTATTAAATTTTAAGCCTTTTTAATTTTGTGAAGGCAAAAAGTGGAAACCTAATGAACACATGTATATGTAAAAAAATAGTATTGATATGTTTTTATATTCTCATTAATAAAGTATTTCATTGTGACAAAAAAAAAAAGAAGCAATGTTATGACAACAATGGCATGAAGGATAAGAGAGTCTGGAGTTTAATAGGGCCAGAGTTTTTATATAATATTTAGGTTAAGTTGGTATGAATCTGAACTTGATCCTTCTAAGTTAACATGCTAACAGTAGTCTGTGAGGCAGCCACTAAGAAAATAACTCAAAAATATGGTAAATAAACAAGGGGGTGAAGAGGGAATACGAGAAAATACCACGTTAACACAAAGAATACTTCAATGGATAGATACAGGGCCAATCAAAGCATGAGAAAGAAAACAAGGAACAGCAGACATAAATTCTACTGCATCAGTGATTACATCAAGAGTAAATAGAGTGAACACTAGAATATAAAAGCCAATGTTAACAGAATGCATAAAATACATGATTGATCTATGTACTTTCTACAACAGATGTGCTTTAGATTCAAAGACAGAGTAGGCTGAATTTAAAAGGATGGGAAAAATAGATACACTGAAACAGCAACCATGAGAGAGCTGGAGTAGTTTTATCAGTACCGGGAAAAATAGAGTTTAAAACGTAAAATAAAACTAGGTATACAGATAGTACACTCTCCCATAATAAAAGTGTCAATCCATCAGGAAGACATAGAAATTACAAGAATATTTGCACCAAACAAAAAAGGACCAAGACACCCAAAGTAAAAACTGAGAAATGAAAGGAGTAGTAGACAATTCTACCAAAGTACATTAGTTTGATACCTCACTTTCAAGAATGAATAGAAAAACTAGGCAGAATATCAACATGTATACAGTAGACGTGAAAAAGCAATAAATCAAATGGTCCTAACAGAGATGTATAGAACACTACACCCAACAATATCAGAATATGTATTCCGCTCGAGCACGCCTGAAACATTCTCCAGGATGAAAGATATGGTGGGCTGTAAGGCATCTTAATGAATATAAAGGCAGAGAGGGGCCAAAGATAGTGGAGTAGAAGGAGCTTACACTCACTGCTCTCAAGGAGAGGATCACACATTGCAGATAGAGGCTAACCCACTGGATGGACCATCTTGGAGATGAATCATCATGAATCACCAGACAAGCGACCAGAGACAACTGAAGCAAGGGAGAGAGAGGCAGGGCAAGCCACTCAGAAAGATAGGAAGGTACGTAGCAGAAGCATCCACACGTGGAGAAGTATTAGAAGAGAGATTCCCTGGGTGGTGCATATCCCCAGAAGACACTGAATTATGAGCTGTGATGGGGCTCCCCCGCCTCAGCAGGCCCACACACTGATCAGGGAGCTGCTTGGAGACTGTGCAGCAGCAAAGCACCCAAGAGTGGGCACGGTGGGGTGCTGCCAACTTCTAGTTCAAGATCACTGCAACAGATGCCAATTTGTGTTCTCACCCCTAGAGTTACTGGTCTGCAGAGAGCTCAACTCTACTGAAAATGCCTACCCATTACCCTTTCCAGGTCAGGGAGGGAGCAGAGAAGGAGGGCACTCTCATACACACTGTGACGAGGTGTCATGCACTCACCTAGATCCACCCCCATCAGCTACCTACCAGGAATATGAGCATACCAGGCACCCACTGGGCCTCAGCATCTGCTGCTGCCATCTTGACATCTTGATAGTACCTCCACCGCCACCTGAGTAGCACCACAGCAGCTGCCATTGTTGGGCCCAGATGGAGGGAGAGCTCCAACCACTGCAACTCCTCAATAGGGTGCCACACATCTCCTTGGCCCCACCAACTGTGGGTGGCCCAGCCATGCAGCCTGAGGACCCACCCTGCTGCTGGATGCAATCCTGCAACATGTCCAGGCACTATCAGAGACCCCTAACCTATCCTGGCACCTGAAAAGTTCCCAAGAACAACCCCAATGCCAGCTGCACTCTCACAGTGTGTCCAGGCACCCACAAAGGCAGCACAACATGCCTTGCCACTGGCTGTAATACTGTGATGCACCTAGGCACAGAGCCACGTCTTGCAACCCAGGCTCAGGCACCTGTGAAGGTCCAATGACGTGCCCTGCAGCCAGCTGCAGTCCCATGACACATTCAGGCACTCACCAGTGTCCTGTCATCTGCCCAGGTGCCAGCAGTGGTCATGCCATCTGCCCCCACAAAGAGTGATTTGCCCAGCCGCCTGCCAAGCTTTAGATGGCAGGCTGGGGACCAATCCACCAATCCAAATGAATATCTCCCAGCACCAGGGTGGACTTTGACAACCACAGAGGAACATGATGATGCAGGAGAACAACTGTGTAACAGACTGTCAGTGAATCGCCTCCCCTCTTCTGCTGGGTCAATCCTCTGGAGTAAGACATAAATGTGCTATCTAGTGATTTATCCTCCTCACTCACAAGGAGAGTTCCCAGTAAATGCACTTCAAGGATATCAGCTCTGAGCTGAGAGGAGAGGTTTCAGATGAGATGAATCCAGAAAAAATTCTGGCAACTTGAAAAATAAGCTGGTTCCATACCCCCATAGGATCAAAACAGACCCCAACCAAAAGGAAATTGTTGAAACATCAGAAATGGAATTCAGAGTATGGATGGCAAACGAGATGAATGACATTGAAGAGAAAGTTGAAAACCAAAAGGAAGAAACCAAAAGCAATTTCAGGACATAACTGAAAAAATATGAAAAACTCACTAAAGGAATACACGATACAACAAAAGGATATAACAGAATTAAACAAATGAGAGAGTCCTTTGGGAATTACAAAATGCAGGAGAAAGCTTAAACAACAGACTAGACCAAGCAGAAGAAAGAATCTCACAAAGCCAATACACCAATTACAGGTATCCCAGAGGAAGAAGAAGAAAAACAAACTAACAAACAAACCATGGAAAACTTATTTGAGGAAGTTTTTGAGAATTGTCCTTTTTGTTGCCAGAGATTCAGATATCCAGATACAAGATGGTCATTGAACTCTGGGAAAATTCAAAGATTCATAGCAAATAGGACATTTCTAAGACACATAATCATCAACCTGGCCAAGGTCTAAATGAAGGAGAAAAGTCTATAAGCCACAAGATGAAAGCAGCAGCTAAACCTACAAAGGAAAATCCATCAGGCTAACAGCAGATTTCTCAGCAGACACCTTACAACCCAGAAGGGATTAGTGCCCGATATTTAGTCATCTTAAATAGAACAACTGCCAGCCAAGAATTGTGTAGCCCACAAAACTAAGTTTCATAAAGGATGGAGATATAAAGACTTTTCCAGACAAGCAGACAGTAAGAGGATTTGTCACTACCACACCTGCTCTACAAGAAAGCAATCAAAAGTGCATTGTATAGGGAACAGCACAACAGATACCAACCAGCATAAAAATACCCACCTCCAAAGTTAAAGCTCACAGCTCTTATGAAAAATAGAACAAGAAGGAAATAAAAATGAAAGGGTATCACCCAACATGATGAACAAAAGAACAGCATCTCACATAACAATACTAACATTCAACATGAACAGTCTGAACACCCCAATTCAAGGACACAGATGGAGACTAGCTGAATGGATGAAAAGATACAACCCAAGTACCCAAATATCTTCTGTGTCCAAGAAACACCTCTAAACCACCAGGACTCACACAGACATAAGGTGAAGGGATGGGAAAAATTAATCCAGGGAAATGGAAACAAAAAGACAGCAGATGCAGCCATTCTAACATCAGATGAAGTAGACCAAAAACCAGTGATGTTGTAATAAAAGACATAGATGGTCATTATATAATAGCAAAGGGGAGCAATACACTAACAATTTTAAACATATGTGCTCCTAACACAGGAGCTCCCAGATTCATAAGCAAATTCCATGAGGTCTAAGCAAAGAAATAGACAGGAGCATCTTAATTGCCATAGACTTCAACACTCCACTGACGGAACTGAACAGACCATCAAAGCAGAATATCTTTTTCTGAAAAAAAGAAACACTGGTCTTAAATGACATTCTAAGAACAAATGGAGCTGGCAGACATTTACAGACTGTTCTGTCCCCAATCTAGAATACAACATCATCTCGTCAGCACATAGGACACTTGCTAAGACTGAACATCTCTTAGGCCTCAAAACAAGTCTCAGCAAATTCAAAATTATACCATGTATCTTCTCAGATCACAGAGGAATAAAATGAAAAAGGAATTCCAAGGGAAACACTCAAGTCTACACAAAGTCATGGAAATTAAACAACCTGCTGCTGAACAATCCTTGGGTCAATGATGAAATTAAGATGGAAAGCAAAGGATTCCTTGAACTGAACAAAAAAGAAGACACAAGCTTTCAAAATCTATGGGATACAGCAAAACCAAAATTCATAGCCTTGAACGCCTTCATCAAAAAGACAGACAGATCACAAATTAACAACCTAATGTTGCATCTAATGTAACCAGGAAAAAAAGAACAAAGCAAACCCAAGCTAGCAGAAGAAAAGGAATAACAAATTTCATAGCAGACTTAAATGAATTGGAATCCAAAAAAAGAACAAAAAAGTGTAAAGATCAATTAAAATGTGGTTATTTGAAAAGATAAACAAAAATGATAGACCACTAGCCAGATTTAACAGAAATAGAAGAGAAAGAACTCAAATAAGCTTAACTAGAAATTTAAAAAGAGACATTTCTCAACTGAACTGTGGAAATTCAAAATGTCATCCATGAATACTATAAAAATTTCTACATGAACAAACTAGAAAATCTAGAAGAAATGGATCAATTCTTGGAAACACAAAACCTCCCAAGCTTATATCGGGAAGAAATAGCAATGCTAAACACAACAGTAATGAACAGCAGGACTGACGAGGTAATTAAAAAAATCTCCCAACCATAAAAAGCCCTGGGCAAGATGGGGTCAGAGCCAAATTCTACCAGACCTCCAAAGAAGAACTGGTACCTAGTCTACAGAAATCATTCTATAACATCGAGACAGAGGATATTGACCCTAACTCATTCTATCACCTTCATACCAAGGCCAGGAAAGGACACAACAAAAATCAAAAGAAAACTACAGACCAATATCTCTTATGAACACAAATGCAAAAATGCTCAGCAAAATACTAGCAAACTGAAGTCAACAACACCTCAAAAAGATAATCCACCACAATCAAGTTCAAGTGGGTTTCATCCCTGGGATGCAAGGTGGTTCAACATATGCAAATCAATAAATGTGATTCATCACGTAAACAGAAGCAAAAACAAAGATCACAGGTCATCTCAATAGATGCAGGAAAAGGATCTGATACAGTCCAGCACCCTTCCATGATAGAAACCCTCAACACACTAGGCATGGAAGGAACATACCTCAAAATTATAAAATCCACAGCTAATATCACACCGAATGGGGAGAGGTTGAAAGCATTCCACCTGTTTGCCAACAGTAAGATCTTATATCTAGAAAACACTAAAGACACCACCAAAGGGCTCCTACAATCAATGAATACATTCAGGAAAGACTCATGTTACAAAATCAGTGTATAATAAGAATCAAGCAGAGAGTCAAATCGTGGATTCAATACCACTCACAATAGCTATAAAGGAAATAAAACTCCTAGGAATATCTTTAACCAGGGGAGGTGAACGATCTCTACAAGAAGAAATACAAAACAAAGAGTGATGAAATAAATTGCAGGATAAAAATGGAAAAACACCCCTTTCTCATGGATAAGCAGAAACAACACTGTTTATATGTTCATACTTCCCAAGGAGATTTATAGATTCAACACAATCCCTATAGACCTTCCATTTGATCCTGAAATCCCATTACTAGGTATCTACCCATAAATTAAAAACAAAAATCATTTTACCATAAGGACATTTGCACTTGGACATTTATTGCACCTCAATTCACAATTGTCAAGATGTGAATACAACCCAAGCGTCCATCGACCAGTGAATGGATAAATAAACTGCAATACTTTACATCTTTTGTATTTACCTGGATGGATCAGGGGAACATCCTCCTAAGTAAAGTACCACAAGAATGGAAAAGCAAGCATCCACTGTACTCGATATTAATATGAAACAAGTAAATGAACAACTACATGCCCAGATGAGAGAACAAACACATTCAAATTCCAGAAGGGCGGAGGGAATGTGGCAAATTCTCATCTGTTGGGTACAGTGTAGGGCTATGTGGCACACCTCCTGCATGAAGAGCTCAACAGCAACTTGGACTTTACCTAACAAATGCAAACAATGTAACCTAATTATATGTCCCCTTATATTAACCTGAAATTATTTAAAAAAAAAAACCCTAAAACATCAAGGTCACACATATGACTATAGCTGCCTAAAGAAACATAACAAATCACAAGTTGTTACAGAGTGACATAATTATTTACTATCATATTGCAAAGTATATCTTACTTAAAAATATACTCAGAGGACAGAGGCAAAATGGTTGACTGGAGCCAGCTTTCCACACAGGCTCCCGTCCAGAAGGAGAGTTAAAGGACAAAAGTTTAGCAAGTAAGCCGATGGTTTGGAGCTGAGCCAAGAGAGAAGGTTGAAGAACGCCCATTGACCCTGCTGAGGTGAGCTGTGACCCGAAGGAAACAATAGGTACAAAATCCATCACCAAGCAGATGGGAGTCCCCTCCCCCATGAGAACGGGCTCGCAGTATACTCTATACAAACAAGCGAGCAGAGTCCAGATCCCCTCCTATTTTATCCCATGGGAGAGACCCTCTAAAAACTGGAACTGCTCTCTACAGGAGAGGGAGAGGTGGAGCCCCGAGGCACAGGGAAGCAGCGGCAGTGGCGGGAACAACAGGCCTCACACCCCTGGGGATATTTTGAAGAGACACTCCCTGCCTCTCTGGGCAACCAGAGGAAGCCGGGCATCTTCTCCCATGGCAGCCAGTGGCAGAACAGATCTGGGACGGAAATGCAGGTCCCATGAGTCAAGGGTATGCCTGAGGTGGTACCTGCCTGGGTGGGGTGCAGAGGGTATGTGTGCAGATATGGCATATTCCCAGGGTGGGGCTGAGCCAGAAGGACTGCTTTAGTGAGCCTAAGATGCACCCAGCCCTCAGGGGATCATAGCTGAGACAAAGGCAGGTGGGCAGAGGCTAGAACTTAAAGCTGAGTGTGAGCTCTAACTGCGCCCACCCCAACACAGGCTGCAGCTGAGACAGACATGCCAGCTCTGGGCAGTGGCACAAACTGGGGCTGGGTCGCAGTTTCTGTGAACTCAAACAGTGTCTGATCCACTGGGGAATATAGCTGGGACAGAAACAAATTCTGCAAAATTGTTCTGTTCTGTCAGCAACGTCCATCAAGGGCACGGTTGAAACTGAGTGAACCGCCTCAGCCTCCATTAAGCACCCAAGGTTGTCAGGCCTCAGCTCTCCCTGATGGATAGTGACAGAGAGCAGCAGCCTGGCTGAGGAGACATAGGTCTCCCTGTGACTCAGGCAGGTGCAAACCCCTGGAGCATCTGCTCATTGGAGGGAACTGGGTCACAGCCCTTTGGGCTTACCAGTGACTGGGTGTGACAGAGGCGCAAGGTGGGAAAGGAGGCATCAACCTTCCCAGACGAATTCATTTGCTGGGTGGGTGCTTCTGACCTCATGGAGCACTGGAGTGAGTCATACTTGAGCTTCCAGCAGACGCCTGCTATCTAATTGCTGGAGGCATTTTGAACTCTCCCACCTGAGACTGGTGCTGACTGGGACAATTGATTTGGACCTCTTATACTGGGCCAATCACCCGAGGTCTATCCAAACTGGTACCCTGGGTGTGTGGTTGTGGGAAGGTTTAATTTTCCTTTTCCAGTTGTTGCGTGTGTGTGTGGGGGGGTGGGTAGTGGTGACTTAATTGCTGCTATTTCTCCACAGCTGAGACTTCAACCCAGAGTAACTGATTCACGAGAGTAGGACAGAGACCAGATGAAAACAAGACAGAGCCACTTTGCCCCACCACAACAAGCAGGTCTCCAGTTTCTCAGGCCGTAGCACTGTATGGGTCCTTTGCAAAGCTTTAGGGGAAAAAGTACAGACAGCAGTCCCAGCTCTTAGGCAAAGGGCTGGTTAATCACTACTCTAGGAGCCCCAAACCCAACTTTAACTAATCTGCTCATCTAGCCAAACAGTGCAAAATAATCATGGGACAGAATCAGCCAAAAACCTCCAGTAACATGAATAACCAGAGTAGATCAATTCCCCCAAGGAACAATATGGCAGACACAATTGAAGGTTCTCATTCATAAACAGATGGCTGAGATGCCAGAAATTGAATTCAGAATTTGGATTGCAAATAAGATTAATAGAATGGAGGTAAAGTTGGAATTAGAAATTCAAGGAGCATTTCAAAAGTTGTCTAAAATCACCAAAGATTTTGACACATTGAGGCAAGAATTTGCAGCCCTCAAAGATCTGAGAAATATAGTAGAATTCCTCAGTAACAGAATGGAGCAGGCAGAAGAAAGGATTTATGACATTGAAGAGAAAGCTTTTGAACACTCTGAAATACTCCAAGAGGAAGAGAAGTGTACAGCAAAAATAGATCATTCTCTCAGAGAGCTCTGGGATAATTCAAAGAAAACTAATATTCGACCTATAGGAATTCCTGAAGGCAATGAGGTGGCTTTGAATGGAAAATCGGCTCTTCTTCATAAGGCAATGAAGGAGAACTCTGCAGGCATGCCAGGAGGCTCTGAAATTCAGATAGCAGACAGTTTCAGAACCCCAGCATGACTCAACCCAAATAAGACATCTCCTAGGCATATTATAATTAACTTCACCAAAGTTAAAATGAAGGAGAAAATTCTACAAGCACTCAGACATAAGAAAACCATAACCTACAAGGGGACGAATATTCGAATGACTGACGATCTCTCTGTTGGAAACTTTCAAGCTGGAAGAGGGTGGTCATCGAATTTTAATCTCCTAAAACAAAATAACCTTCATCCCAGGATCCTGTATCCAGCAAAACCAAGTTTCATTTATCATGGAGAAATTCAACACTTTAATGGCATTCACATGTTGAAGAAATTTGCCATAACTAAAGCAGCTCTCCAGGATATTCTTAGACCTATCCTGCATGATGAACAGCACAATGCTGCACCACAAAGTAAACTCTCTCAGAACCTTTTGATCAAATTCTAACTTCCACAGTGGCAAAAGGATTTAAAAAAGTCCACTGGACCACCGAAAATCTCGATACCCAAATTCTACCAGGCTTATCAATATCTACAATTAATGTGAATGGCTTAAATTGCCCTCTAAAGAGGCATAGGTTGGCTGACTGGATAGAAAAACTCAGGCCAGATATCTGCTGCATACAGGAATCTGATCTTACCTTAAGAGAGAAATATAGTCTTAGGTTGAAGGGATGGTCATCTATATCTCAGGTAAATGCAAATCAGAAAAAAAGCAGGTGTTGCAATTTTATTTGCAGAGACAATAGTCTTTAAACCAACAAAAGTAAAGAAAAATAAGGATGGTCACTTCATTTTTGTTAAGAGTAACACTCAACATGATGAGATTTCCATTACTAACATTTATGCACCCAACCAGAATGTGCCTCAATTTATAAGAGAGACTCTAACCGACATGAGCAACTTGATTTCCTCCAGCACCAATTTTAACACTCCTTTGGCAGTGTTGGATACATCCTTCAAAAAGAAGCAAAGAAAAGAAATTTTAGACTTAAACTTAACCATTCAACAATCGCATTTAACAGACATCTACAGAACATTTCATCCTAACAAAGACTGAATACACGTTCTTCTCATCAGCCCATGGAACATACCCCAAAACTTATCACATCTTTGGTCACAAGTCTAACCTCAGCAAATTTAAAAGAATAGGAATTATTCTTTGCATCTTCTCAGACCATCATGGAATAAAAGTGGAACTCAGTAATAATAGGAATCTGCATACTCATTCAAAACCATGGAATCTAAATAACCTTATGCTGAATGATAGCTGGGTCGTAGATGAGATTAAGAAGGAAATTACCAAATTGTTGGAACAAAACGGTAATGAAGACACGAATTATCAGAACCTCTGGGATACCACAAAGGCAGTCCTAAGAGGGAAATTTGTAGCACTGCAAGCCTTCCTCAAGAGAAGAGAAAGAGAGGAAGTTAACAACTTAATGGGACACCTCAAGCAACTAGAAAGCCCAGCAGAAGAAAAGAAATAACCAAAATTAGAGCAGAATGAAATGAAATGGAAAACAAAAGTTTTATGCAACAGATCAATAAATCAAAAAGGTGTTTTTTTGAAAAGGTCAATACAATAGATAAACCTTTGTCTAACCTAACCAGGAGAAAAAGAGTAAAATCTCTAATTTCATCAATCAGAAATGGCAAAGATGAAATAACAACAGACTCCTCAGAAATACAAAAAATCCTTAATGAATGTTACAAGAAACTCTATTCTCAGAAACACAAAAATCTGAAGGAAACAGACCAATACTTGGACGTGCACCACCTTCCTAAACTTAACCAGATGAAGTGGAAGTGTTGAACAGGCTTATATCAAGTTCTGAAATAGCATCAACTATACAAAATCTCCCCCAAAAGAAAAGCCTGGGACCAGATGGCTTCACATCAGAATTCGACCAAACCTTTAAAGAGGAACTACTACCTATATTACTCAACCTCTTCCAAATATAGAAAAAGAAGGAATACTACCCAACACATTCTATGAAGCAAATATCACCTTGATCCCCAAGCCAGGAAAATACCCCACAAGAAAAGAAAATTATAGAGCAATATCACTAATTAATATTGATGCAAAAATATTTGACAAGATGCTAGCAAACAGAATCCAGAAACACATCAAACAAATTATACACCATGACCAAGCGGGTTTTATCCCAGGGTCTCAAGGCTGGTTCAAAATAGGTAAATCTATCAATATAATTCATCACATAAGCAAAGTAAAAAACAAAGATCACATGATTCTCTCAATTGATGCAGAAAAAGCTTTTGATAATATCCAGGGTCCTTTCATGATCAGAACACTCAAGAAAATGGTTATAGAAGGGACATTTCTTAAACTGATAGAGGACATCTATGGCAAACCCACAGCCAATATCATATTGAAGGGAGATAAATTGAAATCATTTCCACTCAGATCAGGAACCAGGCAAGGTTGCCCATTGTCTGCACTGCTTTCCAACATTGTAATGGAAGTCTTAGCCATCACAATTAGGCAAAAAAGGCAATCAAGAGTATCCACATAGGGTCAGAAGAGAGCAAACATTCACTCTTTGCAGATGATATGATTGTATATGTCGAAAACACAAGGGATTCTACTACAAAACTCTTAGAAGTGATCAAGGAATACAGTAGCAGCTCAGGTTACAAAATCAACACTCATAAAGCTGCATCCTTTATATATAGCACCAATAGTCATGCTGAAAAAAACAGTCAAGAACTCTATTCCGTTCACAGTAGTGCCAAAGAAGATGAAATATTTGGGAGTTTACCTAACAAAGGATGTGAAAGATCTCTATAAAGAGAACTATGAAACTCTAAGAAAATAAATAGCTGAAGATGTTAACAAATGGAAAAGCATACCATGCTCATGGCTGGGAAGAATCCATATTGATAAAATGTCCATACTACCCACAGCAATATACAATTTTTAATGCAATTCCTATTAAAGCTCCATTGTCATATTTTAAAGATCTTGAAAAAATAATACTCAGTTTTATATGGTATCAGAAAAAAACCTCGAATAGCCAAGACATTACTTAGAAATAAAAGCAAAGCGGGAGGAATCACACCACCAGACCTCTCAGACTGTACTATATAAATCGATAGTGATCAAAACAGCATGGTACTGGCACAAAAACAGTAGAGGTAGATTTATGGAACAGAATAGGGAACCAAGAGATGAACCCAGCTACTTACCGTTATTTGAACGCTGACAAGCCAATTAAAAACATTCAGTGGGGAAATGATTCCCTATTTAAAAAATAGTGCTAGGTGAACTGGCTGGCGACCTGTAGAAGACTGAAACTGGACCCACACCTTTCACCATTAACTAAGATAGACTCTCACTTGATTGAAGATTTAAACTTAAGACATGAAACTAGGAAAATACTAGAAGAAAGTGCAGGGGAAACACTTGAAGAAATAGGCCTGGGAGAATATTTTATGAGGAGGACCCCTCAGGCAATTGAAGCAACACCAAAAATATATTGCTGGGACCTGATCAAACTAAAAAGCTTCTGCACAGCCAAGAACATAGTAAGTATAGCAAGCAGATGGCCCTCAGAATGGGAGAAGATATTTTCAGGTTATGTCTCCGATGAAGGTTTAATAACCAGAATCCACAGAGAACTCAAGCGTATTAGCAAGAAAAGAACATGTGACCCCACCTCAGGGTGGGCAAGGGGCTTGAAGAGAAAATTCTCTGAAGAAGACAGGGGCACGGCCTACAGAAATATGAAAAAAATGCTCATCATCCTTAATCATCAGAGAAAATGCAAATCAAACCTACTTTGAGTTATCATCTAACTCCAGTAAGATAGCCCACATCACAAAATCCCCAAAACAAAGATTTGGGCGTGGATGTGGAGAAAAGGGAACACTCCCACACTGCTGGTGGGAATGCAAACTAATATGTTCCTTTCGGAAAGATATTTGGAGAACACTTAGGGATCTAAAAATCGACCTGCCATTCGATCCTACAATTCCTGTACCAGGTATATATTCAGAACACCAAAAATCACATTATAACAAAGATATTTGTACAAGAATGTTTATTGCATCCCAGTTCATAATTGCTAAGTCACGGAAGAAGCCCAAGTGCCCATCAACCCCCAAATGGATTAATAAATTTTGGTATATGTACACCATGGAATATTATACAGCCTTAAAGAAAGATGGAGACTTTACCTCTTTCAAGTTTACATGGGTGGAGCTGGAACATATGATTTTTCTTCAAGTATGGAATAAAAAGTATCCAATGTACTCAGACCTAGTGTGAAACCAATTTATAGCTTTGAAAGATATAACCCAATTATAGCCCAAGAATATGGGGAAAGGGGAGAGGGAGGGAAGGGGAAGGACCCTTCCCTCGAGGGGTGGAAGGAGGGTAATTGGTGGGACCACACCTATGGTGCATCTTACAAGGGTACATGAAAAATTTACCAATTGTACAGTATAAATGTCTTAACACAATAACTAAGAAAATGCCATGAAGGCTATGTTAACCAGTTTGATGAAAATATTTCAAATTGTATATAAAACCAGCACATTGTACGCCATTATTGCATTAATGTACACAGCTATGACTTAATAAAAACTACATACTCAAGTCACTATAAACATATAAACTATTATCTTAAGCATCAGTGGAGGAGATAGACTTCAGATACAAATTTATAGCTGTAAAGTTGGTTATTTGTTTCCTTTTACAACATGTTAGTATATGTCAAAATACATTTAATAAATTTAATTATCAGAAGACAAATGCCATTGTCTTTTTTCTAGGACCGAAAAAAATCTTCCTAAGTTTCGTTTGGAACCCAGAAAGATTATGAGCAGCCAAAGCAATCCTAAGCAAAAGTAGCAAATCAGGAGGCCTCCCATTACTTCATTCCAGAATTATTTTACAATGCCTAGTAACCAAAACAGCATGATACTGGTATAAAAAGAGAGACATAGAACAGTGGAACAAAGCAGAATGCCCAGGGATAAAACCATATAGCTATGACTTACTGGTCTTCAATGAAGCAGATGACAACCTAATGTTGGAGAAAGGAAGCCCTATTCAATAAATGGTGCTGGAACAATTGGTTAGCCACATGAAGAAGAATGAAGCAGGACCCCTATCTCTCGCCATATACAGAAATTAATTTGAGATGGACAAAAGAACGAAATGTAAGGTGTAGATCCATCTAAATTCCTGAAGAAAATGTAGGCAAAACTCTTTTACACATTGGCCTAGGTAACAAATTTATGGGAGGGTTCCAAGACAAGGGACTAGAGATATCTCCTCACCAGCTGCTATCAAGAAGAGTGGGGCAAAGGGACTCCACCCACCACTTGCTGGATTTGATGGCCCAGAATCATTGTGAGGAAGGCACAGTGATACAGCTAGGGATTCCAGGAACCTAGAAGGTCAGGAGCAGTGAAAAGCCAGTACAGAGAGTGGATACCTGGGTGTGTGCAGAGGCCGGTCTTTTGGCAGAAGGCTGAAGACAGGGAAGTCATTCCCTATGGGATTTTTTTTTTTTTTTTTTTTTTGCAGTTTTTGGCCCGCGCCACCTCCAGCATATGAGGCTGAT
Organism: Arctocebus calabarensis; assembly: GCA_963573935.1. Taxonomy (NCBI): domain Eukaryota; kingdom Metazoa; phylum Chordata; class Mammalia; order Primates; family Lorisidae; genus Arctocebus; species Arctocebus calabarensis. The sequence goes on from CAUYON010144354.1 coordinate 16,424, forward strand.
GCCCTACTCTGTTGAGCCACAGGCACCGCCTCCCTGTGGGACTTTTAACTTGCAAGCTCACTGCATTGGCATTGGGATGGCCCAAGCTGATGGGCAAACTTGAACAACACATGGTTGGAGGGGGGTGAGGTCTTCAGCTTGGCTGCTGACAGCCAGGGTGCCACCATTATGGGAGAGCCACAGGGGAGGAACAGCCTGAAGGGTTTCAGCACATGGCCAGCTTCAACTCCCCCACTGGGCTCAGACAGCCACCCTTGGGGGGAGTCAGATAGATCCTGTCCCCCCTTCCTCCTCCCAACATGCAGTCCCTTTTATGGCCTCTGGGAACTGTTTGGAGAGTTGAGGCTTGTCTCCCATAAAGTTTCACAAAAGTTTCAGGCTTCCACCCCTATGGGGATTGAATGCTACCAAAGCAGCCATATCCAGATTAAGATCAAATATACCAGGAAAACAAAACTGCATCTCCATGGCAACTAGCTCATAAATTCCTGCCCAGATCCCACAGAGAAGGAGTACCATGTATGCTTATTTTTCATCTCTAAACCCTGGAGTGCCAAATGGTGTCCAGGCAATATATTGCAATATATATATAAATGTTTATTTGTATTTTTTTCTTCATTTTTAAAAATATTTTCGTTTTGTTTTGTTTTCTCATTTACTTTTCTTTTTCCATATAAAGGTATCGATCTTTGTTACTGTTTTTCTGCTTTGTTTTTCTTTACTACCTTTCTTTTCCTCCTCATTTCTTTCCTTTTGTGGATATTTTTGTCCTACATTTTTCATCTTTCCCTCACAAATCTCCCGAACAACAACTATGATATCCCTTCTTTTAAACAATTTTATTCTATATATTTTTTAAATTTTTAATGTTTTGGTCTGTTTTGCTCTGTTTTGTTCTTTTTCTTTTTTTTTTTTTTTCTTAAAAAGGAAAGTTTGACTATTTTATTTAATCCATGAAACATGAGGCCAAAATCCACATATATGTTTTTAGGTTTGCTTTATTAATTGCTTCCATCCTAGCAAAGATGAAAGGAAAAGATGCCTTCATCTGCCTCCATGCTTGGTTGAATGATGCAGAGCAATTCTTAAAACAGTGGGACTTGGGTAGCACATACAAGAACCACCAGGCAAACATTCCATACTATTTTCATTTTATTTTTATGATTGTCACGTCATTGTCAAATTACATTTGAGATTTTAGCATGAGATTCATATGCTCATGGAAATAGGGGAGGGGCTTAAATGTTTTAGAAGCACTGGTGTACATTGTTGCTAAAAATGCAGCACTGAGACATAACCTTACCCTGAGGCCTGAGTTGAGGTTCCACAGTATTGTCCTGATTCATGGAGGCTTCAGATCCCTGGCTAGGGCGTCCCTCTAGTTTTGGCCTTCTGAGGGACCATATTGGCAGGTCCCTGTCATGGCACAATGCTGATTTTCCTCTATACTTGACAGAGGGTGGGTCTTGCCTTTGCTCAAGCTGATGAGGAGCTCCTGATCTCAGGGGTCCCTTTGTCCCTGGCCTCTCAGGATCCTGAGGACTCTAATTGGCGGTCACCATTCCTTGCCCAGCACTATTAGTATTTCTGTTTTTCTCTTTCCATCTTTCTTATTTTTTCGTTTTATTTCTTTCCATATTCCTTTTCTTTTTCTTTCTATTCTCATTTCTCACTCTCTTCTCTTCTCTCCCTTTTGTCCCTGTATCAAAAGTCCACCCCAACACCAAAGCACTGACACAACGAAAATTAAGGAGAACGAGGAAGAGAGAGGAGAAAGACGGGGAAGGAAGTGAACAAGAAGAAAAGACACATGAGGAGGAACCGACAAACATTATGGCAACATGAAAATACAGAAAAGATCAATCCCCACCCAGGGATCACAAAGCACCTATCACAGAGGATCCCACCTATAAAGAAATTATGGAAATGACAGAAAGGGAATTTAGAGTATGGATGACAAAAACAGTGAAGGGGAAGTGGATAACAACTAAGGGAAAATGGAATGGTGACCCACAATTAGAGTCCTCAAAAAATTGACCCATGAAATGAATGAGACATTATGAGATTAGAAAGGATATATTGGAGCTTAAGGAATTGATGGAGTCATTCAGGAAACTTAACAATGCAGTAGAATGTCTCCATAACAGATGAGACCAGGGAGAAGAAAGAATCTTAGACCGAGAGGATAAGGGTCTTGAGCTAACTCAAGCATATAAAGAGGTGGAAAAGAAGAAAGTAAAAGATAAGCAGTCTCTTAGAGAATTATGGGACTTCATGAAGTGTACAAACATCTGAATTATAGGTATCACTGAAGGAGAAAAAGATCAACCCAAAGGGATGGAAGCCCTACTGGAGGATGTCATAAATAAAAATTTTGCAAGCATCACCAAAGATTCTGACATATTCCTTTCAGAAGGACATTGAATCCCAGTTCATCTCAGTACAAACAGAGCATCTCCTAGACACATTGCAATAAACTTGGCCAAGGTGAAAATTAACAAGAAAACTCTAACAAGTAGTCAGGAGTAAGCACTAATTGACCTACAGGTACAGATCCATCAGGGTGATAGTGGATTTCTCAGCTAAACCTTTACAAGCCAGAAGCAATCAGGCAGTGACTTTCAACTTCCTCAAACAAAACAACTTCCACCCTGGGATCCTATATCTCATCAAACTAAGTTTCATATAGAATGGGGAATTCAAATCTTTTACTGACAAGCAATCATTGAGGAAATCTGCCACCACAAGACCAGTCCTGAAGGAAGTACTCAGACCATACTACACAAAGTTTATCACAACCGACCACCAACAAAGTAAAGTCGCCTGGAAGGGAAAGGTCAAAGCCTAGCTTCCCCAGTGGCCCAAGCAATAAAATTACACATCAGACCTCCAAAAACCAAGACAAACAGATCACCACCAAATTTACTAATTCTCTCAATAAATGTGAATGGCTTTAATTCCCCAATGAAGAGATACAGGCTATCCGACTGGATTAAAAAACAAAACAAACAAACAAACAAACCACAAACTAACCATATTGTGCCTTTAGGAAACTCATCTAACTTGTAAGTAAAAAACAAGACTCGGAGTGAAGGGTTGGAGAACAATATATCAGGCACATGGAAATCAGAAGAAAGGAGGGGTTGTAATTTTATTTGCTGGTACAAGTGATTTAAAGAAACAAAAGTGGGGGAAAAAAGACAAAGATGATCACTACATATTGGTCAAGGGAAAAATACAAGAGGACATTTCAATTCTAAATATATATGAATCCAAATTAAATGCTCCCAGACTGAACTCTAACTGGTCTGAACATTATCATATCCTACAACTCCATAACAGCTGGGGACTATAACACCACTATGACAGAATTATAAATATTCTCTAAACAGAAACTAAACAAAGAAACAAGGTGCTTATTGTAACCCTAAAACAAATGGGATTAATAGAAATAAACAGAACGTAAAGTCCCAAAGTTAATGAGTTAATTCTTCTCATCAGACAATGGATCATACTCCAAAACTGATCATATCCTAGGACACAAAATAAACCTCTCCAAAATTAAAAGACTTAAAATTATACCTTGTATGTTCTCAGACCACAAGGGAATAAAGGTAGATTTCAACTCCAACAAAAACTTTCATTCCCACACAAAGTAGTGGAAACTTAACAACCTTATGCTGAATAACAGCTGGGTCAAGGGGGAGATAAAGAAGGAAATTACTAGATTCCTTCAGCATGACAACAATAAATTCACAAACTACCAATACCTGTGGGATACTGCAAGAGCAATCCTAAGAGTGAAATTTATTGCATTAGATGTCTACATAAAAAAAAAAAAAAACCAGAAAGAACATACATCCACAACTCGATGAATCATCTCCAGCAAAATGCAATGGAAGAGTAATCCAATCCCAAACCTACCAGAAGAAAAGAAATAACCAAAATTAAACCAGAAATAAATGAAATGGAAAACAAAAGAATAATTCAGAAAATTAATGAATCAGAAAGTTGGTTCTTCAAAAGGATAAACAAAATTAATAATCCACTGGCCAGATTAAGTAGAAACTAAAAGGTAAGATCTCTAATAACCTCAATCGCAAGCCAAAAGGAGGAAATAACAACAGTTACCATAGAGATACAAGAGATCATCTATCATTACTACAAAAAATACACTATGCCTAGAAATTTGACAATATGGAGGAAATGGACCCATACCTGGAATCACACAACTTCCCTAGACTTAGCCAAGAAGAAATAGATCTCTTGAACAGACCAATCAAGCCCTGAAACTAAATAAAGAACAAAAAAATCTCCCAACAACGACAACAACAAAAAAGTGCTGGGACAGAAGCTTCAGACAGGAATTCTATCAAACCTTCAAAGAAGAGCTTGTACCTATTCTGCAGAATTTATTCCAAAAACTAGAGAAGGGAATGATCTCCCCCAACACAGTCTATAACACAAACATCACCCTTATACAAACAGCAGGAAAGGACCCAACAAAACAGGAAAACAACAGATCAATTTCACTAATGAATATCGATGCCAAAATACTCAGCAAAATCCTAGCAAATAGAATATAGTTACATCACTTATTCACTTTTTGGCCAAGATCAAGTGTAGAATACAGCTATACATTACATATATATATATATATATATGTATGTGTGTGTGTGTGTGTGTGTGTGTATATATATATATATATATATATATATATATATATATATATATATATATATCATATTTAGGTAGGCTCTATTTCAGGGATGCAAGGTTTGTTTAACATATGCAAGTCCATAAACATTTTCCACCATAAAAGCAGAAGTAAAAACAAAGGCCATATGATTTCTCAATAGATGCAGGAAAAGCATTCAACAAAATTTAGCATCCATCCTTTTCTAACAAGAACGCTTAAGAAAATATGCATAGATGGCCCATTTCATAAACTGATAGAAATAATCTATGACAAACCCACAGCCAGTATCATACTGAATGGAGTAACACTGGTTCCACATAGAACTGGAACCAGACAAGGAAGTCCACCATTGCCACAACTATTCGACATAGTGCTGGAAGTTCTAGCCAATGCAATCAGGCAAGAGAAGGATATTAAGGGCATCTAAATGAGGGCAGAGGAATTCAAATGTTCACCCTTCTCTGATGATATAATCTTATACTTAGAGAATCCCACATTCTCAACCACAAGACTCTTACAAGTGATAGACAAATACAGTAATGTCTCAGGGTACAAAATTAATGTCCACAAATCAGTATCCTTTGTATCCGCCAAAAACAGACAGGTTGAGAAGCAAATCAAGGACACAATAACCTTCACAGTAGCTTCAAAGAAGATTAAATGCTGGGGAATATATCTAACAAAGGAGGTGAAGGATCTATATAGAGAGATTTATGAAATCTTGAGAAAAGAAATAGCAGAGGATAAGGCGGTACCTGTGGCTCAAGGAGTAGGGCACAGGCCCCATATACCAGAGGTGATGAGTTCAAACCCAGCCCTGGCCAAAAACTGCAAAAACTGCAGAAAAAAAAAGAGAGAAAAAAAGGAAAAATAGCAGAAGACATCAAAAACTGCAAGATTACACCATGCTCTTGACTGAGAATAATCAACATTGTTCAAATGTTATACTACCCAAAGCAATCTACAGATTTAATGCAATCCCCACTAAAATACCAACAACATACTTTGAAGAAATGGAAATAAAAACTTCTTCTATCCAGAAAAAAAAAAAAAAAAAACTATATACCTTAGTAATAAAAACAAATCTGGAGGTATCACTTTACCAGACTTCAGGTTATTTTATAAGTCAACAGTGATCAAAATAGCAGGGTATTGGCACACAAATAGAGACATAGATCTATGGAACAGAACAGAAAACCTGCAGATGAAACTAGCCTCTTGTGACCATCTGATCTTCAATAAACCAAACAAAACCATACACTGGGAAAAGAATCCTTGTTCTATAAATGGTGCTGGGAGAAATGGATAACCACATATAAAAGACTGAAACTCAACCCACGCTTCACACCACTTACAATAATTGACTCTTTCTGGGTAAAAGATTTAAATCTTACACACAAAATGATAAAACTCTTAGAAGAAAGAGTGGGAAAAACTCTTCATGATATTGGCCTGGGGAAAGAGTCTATGAAGAAGACTTCATTGACAACTGCGATAACAATAAAAGTAAATAAGAGGGACTTTTCCCAACAAATGCAACCAGTGTAACATGGTTTCTTGTACCCTCAATGAATCCCCAACAATAAAAAAAAAAAGTGGGGAAAAAAAATATATATATATAGTCTATCACTGACTTCTATCACTAACCATAAAGTAATCTTTCTGAAAAAAAAATGTAAATAAATAGGAAATGCTTAAGCTAAAAAGCTCCTGCACAGCCAAGGACACACAATTAAAGCAAATAGATAACCTTCAGAATGGGAAAAGATATTTACATGTTACGAATCCGACAAATGCTTGATAACTAGAATCTATAGAGAACTCAAATTAATCAATAACAACACTCAAAAAAGAGCAAACAATCCCATCTTTCAGGGGGCAGGAGACATGAACAAAACCTTCTCTGAAGAAGGCAGACTAATGGCCAACAAATACATGAAAAAACTCACATTGTCCCTAATCATGAGAGAAATGCAAATCAAAATCACCTTGAGATGTCACCTCACCCCAGTGAGAATAGCTCATGTCACAAAGTCTCAAAGCTGCAGATGCTGCTGCAGTTATGGAGAGAAGGAAATACTAACACTGTTAGTGGAACTGCAAACTAATTAAGTAAGTAAGCAATTAATGCAGCCTCTTTGGATGGAAGTATGGAGAATCCTCAAAGAACTCGAAATAGAATTTCCATTTGATCCCACAATCCCATTACTTCGTATCTACCCAGAAGAAAAAAAATAATATTATCATAAGGACATTAACACTACTCTTTTCTTGCAGCTCAACTTATAATCACTGAGATGTGGAATCGGGCCAAGAGCCCATCAACCCATGAGTGGATTAATAAACTATGGTATATGTATACCATGGAATACTATTCAGACAAAAGAAGATGGAGACTTTACATCTTTTGCATTAACCTGAATAGAGTTGGAGAGCATTCTCTTTAGTGAAGTATCACAAGAATGGAAAAGCAAGTATCCAGTGTATTCAATACTAATTTGAAGCCAGTAGATGTACTATTACATGCCCACACAAGAGAAAAATTCAATTTAATTCATGCTGTGGAAAGGGGACAGGGGAGCACCGAGGGGGATTGGTGTGCTCTTACCTAATGGACACAATGTCAAGGTATATGCCACACCTCCTGAGTGAGGGGAACAATCACAACAGGGATCTTACCTAACACATGCAAACATTGCACCCTAGTCATTTGTACCCTCATATTAATATGAAATTTAAAAGAAGGGAATTTATGACTAAAACCCCAAGGGAAATACAGCAACAACAAAAAATAAATAAAGGGGAATTGATTAAACAAAAACGTTTCTGAACAGCAAAGGAAATCATCAATGGAGTGAATACACAGCCTACAGAATGGGAGACAATATTCCCTAAATATATATATGATAAAGGACTAATTTCCAGAATCCTCAAAGAACTCAAACAAATCAGCAAGAAGAAAACAAAGTACTCCCAACAAAAAGTTGAGAAGAGATATGAACAGAAGTTTTTCAAAAGATAGAGAAATTTCCCCCACATATATGAAAAAAGGCTCAACATCTCTAATCATCATGGTAATGCAAATTAAAACTACAACAAGGTACTACCATATCCCTATCAGAATGTCATCATTAAAAAGCAAAAAACCAATAAATGCTGATATGGATGCTGAGAGAAAGGAATGCTTATATAGTATTCACAAGACTGCAAATTAGTCCAAACTCTATGTAAAACAGTACGGAGATTCCTCAAAGAAGTTAAGTGTTAGACCTAACTTTCCATTCAACAATCCTACTGCTGAGAATCTACCCAAAGGAAATAAAGTTCTTTTATTAACAGGACACTTGCAATAGAATGTTTATTGTAGCACAATTCACAATTGCAAAGATATGGAGCCAGCCTAAGTGCCCATCAATTCATGAGCTGATAAAGAAAATATCATACACACACACACACACACACACACACACAATCATGAAAAAGAATGAAATATTTTGCAGCAACTTGGATGGAACTGGAGACCATTATCCTAAGTGAAGTATTTCAGGAATGGAAAACCAAACACCATATGTTCTTACTAGTAAGTGTGAGCTAAATCATGGATACACACAGATACAAAGAGATATAAAGAAACCAAAAAGGTGGGACAGACTCAGCGCCTGTAGCTCAGTGGTTAGGGCACTAGTCACATGCACTGGGGCTGATGGGTTAGAACCTGGCCCAGGCCCGTTAAACAGCAATGATAACAACAACAAAAAGTAGCCGCGCATTGTGTTGGGTGCCTGTACTCCCAGCTACTTGGGAAGCTGAAGCAAGAGAATCACTTAAGCCCAAGAGTTTGAGATTGCTGTGAGCTGTGATGCCAGGGCACTATACCAAGGGCAACATAGTGAGACTCTTTCTCCAAGGGGGGGGGGAAGGATGGAGAGTGTGGGAGGGGAGATAAAAACTTACCTTTGGGGTACAATTAACACTATTCTGGTGACAGATACACTTAGAGTCCTGACTGAAGCATCACACAAGGTATCCAGGTAACAAAAACATTTCTGCTGCCTCCTTCATATTTTTAAATTTAAATTTAATAATGAATTTAAAGGGATGGAAAAATATAAAGTCAGTTCTCCAACTGCAATGCAATGAAGATAGAAATCAGTAAGAGGCACCTTATCGGGAAATTCATAAGGATGAATAAATTAACAAACTCCTAAATAATCAATGGGTCAAAGAAGAAATCAAAATGGAAATTAGAAAATACTTTGAGGTGTATGAAAATAAAGATTCACCATACCGAAACTTATGGAATGCAGTTAAGCAATTCTTAGAGAAAAATTTTCAGCTCTAAATGCCTATATTAGGAACAAAGAAAATAAGAAGAATAAGGAAGATATATCTCAGGTCAATAACCTTACCTTTCACTATAAGACACTGAGTAAATAAAGCAAACTAAACCTAAGCCAAAGGGAGGGAAAAGTGAACAATAGAGCATAAATGAATGAAATAAAGAAGAGAGAAGCAACAGAGATAAACCAACAAAGCAAAAATCTGATTCTTTGAAAAGGTCAAGAAAATAGATTAACTGTAAGCTAGACTGACCAAGAGAAAAGTGAGGACAGTCAATTTACTAAAGTCAAGAAAGAAAGAACAGATGCCACTATCAACATTACAGAAATATAGGGGCGGCACCTGTGGCTCAAAGGAGTAGGGCGCCAGCCCCATATGCTGGAGGTGGCGAGTTCAAACCCAGCCCTGGCCAAAAACTGCAAAACAACAACAACAAAAAAAGAAATATAAAGGACTTTAAAGATGTGATATGTGTGTTCTGAGGAAGACTGCCTTTTAAATGAAAATAAAAAGGTTAATACAATGATTATTGAAAAAATAATAAAAAGACATATTATGAACAATTGTTTGCAAATAGATTTGGTAACTTAGATGAAATGGACAAGTTCCTAGATAGACACAAACCATACAAACTGGCTCAAGGATGAATAGACAAAATGGATAGAATTATGAAACTGAAGCAGAATAAATTAGTAATGGAAAACAACTACCCAGAAATAAAAGACCCAGGCTCACATAGCTTTGCTAGTGAATTTTACTAAATACGTAAGGAAGAATCAATAGCAATTCTTTACAAACTCTTCCAAAATGAATGGAAGAGGAGGGAAAACTTCCTAAGTCATCATCCTGACAACAAAATCATATATTAGACATCAAAAGAAAACTACATCCCGTATCTCTTATGAATAGGGACAGAAAAATTTCTCAACCAAAATACCAGCAAACCAAATCCAGCAAATTATAAAAGTAATTATACTCCAGGACTAAGCGGGATTAATCCCAGGTATGTAAGCCTGCTTTAACACCCACAAGTCAATTCATGGATTTTATCATGTAAATAGAATTGTTTAAGAAACATGTGATCATCTCAACTTGTGCAGAAGCAGCACTTGAAAAAAATTCAACCGCCTTTTATGAAAAATACACTCAACAAATGTGGAAAAGAAGCGAATTTTCTCAAAAGGATAAAGAGCACCTATGAAAAACCCACAGGTAGCATCATCATATTTAATGGTGACAGATTGAATCCACTACCCCTAATCTCAGAAACAGTACAAAAGGATGTATTATGCTATTGCCACTTCTACTCAACAATGTATTGAGGGTTTCCCAGGGTAATTGGGCATAAAAAACAAACAAAAAGCATTCAGATGGGAAAGAAAGGGATAAAAGTCCTGTCTATTAGCATATGGAATCATCTTCTAACCATAAAATCCTAAGGAATCCACCAAAATGCCTTAGAAAAAATTGAATTGAGGAAGGTAGAAGGATGCAATGTTCATATACATTTCCATAGGGCAGCAAAAACAACATTGAATATAAACGTAAGAGAACAATTCTACTTGTAGTAGCATCAAAAGTAATAAAATACACAGGAATAAATTTAACAGAAAGGGCAAACCTCATACTGTGAAACTACAAATCATTGTGGTAAGGAAAGAAAGGATGTGAAAACCGAAGACGTTCAATGAGCCCGTGAGCATTGCTGGTGGGAATGGTAAAAGGTGCAGCCACATTGGAAAACAGATTCACCTTTCCTCAAAATACTAAACACAGAATGACCATATGGTCCAGAAATTCCGACTCTGGGTATATATCCCCCCCCAAAAAAAAAAAATGAATGCAGGACTCACAAAGACATGTTATATCCATGTTCACAGCCACATCATTCACAATAGCCAAAAGGTAGACACAACCCAAGCGTCAATTGATGGAAGAAGGATGGATAAACAAAGTGTGGTACATACATACAACAGAATATCATTCTGCCTTAAAAAGAAAAGAAATTAGGGCACATGATGCATCATCTGGCAAACTTTGAAGACATTATGCTAAGTGAAATAAACTGGCTACAAAAGGATAAATGTTGCATGATACTACTTGCATGAGGTACCTAGAAATAGTAGAAAAAAACATTGAAACAGAAATGAGAACAGTAGTTCTCAAGGCTTAGCAGTGGGTGGGGAGTGCAAAGTTAATGTTTAGTGGGTATAGAGTTTCATTTGGGGAAAATGAAGTTCTGGAGAATGGTGATGTTAGTAGTTGCACAACAATGTGAATTTCTTAATGCTGCAGGGTTGTACCCTTAAAACATGGTTATAATGTTAAATCTGGTGTTATGTGTATTTAACCGTAATTTATAAGAAGAAAAACTTAGAAAGACATCACCTGCACATTGATGGGAAGATTTACTATTGTTAAGGTAGCAGTACTCCCCAAACGGACCTACAGATCCAACGCAATCTCCGTCAAAATCCCACCTGATTTCTATGCAGAAATTCACAAAATGATCCCAAAATTCATGTACAAAGTACAGAGAGGGACCCAGAATAGCCAAAGAAGTCTTAGAAAAGAAGAATAAAGTTGGAGGACTCATGCCTTCCCCATTTCAAAGTTTACTACAAAGTTATAGCAATCATGAAGGGATGAGTCTGGAGTGAGGGAAGTCATAAAGATTAATGGAATAGAGTGGAGAGTCCAGAAATAAATCCTCACATTGACATGCAATTGTTTTAAAAACAGAGTTTCAAAACATGGGGGAAAGCATAGCGGTTTCAACAGATGGTGCTAGGGCAACTGGATCTCCATATGCAAAAAAAAAAAAAAAAAGAAAAAAAAAGAAAGAAAGAAAGAAAGAGAACCTAACCCTTCTAACCTTTATTTCACTGCATCTTAAAAAAAAAAAAAAAAAAAAGAATAATTTGAGGGCGGCGCCTGGGGCTCAGCGAGTAGGGCATCGAGGGTGGTGGGTTCAAACCCAGCCCCCGCAAAACAAAATAATAGCCGGGCGTTGTGGCAGGCGCCTGTAGTCCCAGCTACTTGGGAGGCTGAGGCAAGAAAATCGCTTAAGCCCAGGAGTTGGAGGTTGCTGTGAGGCTGTGTGATGCCATGGCACTCTACCGAGGGTGATAAAGAAAGACTCTGTCTCTACAAAAAAAATGAAATAATAATAATAATAATAATTTGAAATGGATTGCAGGCTTAAATATGAGAGCTAATAGAATACAACTTATAGAAGAAAGGCTATCAGTAAATTTTTCATGACATTGAATCAGGCCATTGTTTCTTAGATCCAACTCCAGAAACTTGAGCAACAAAGGAAAACAGGTAAACTGGACTTACTTAAAATTTGAAACTCTTTCGCTACATCATCAAGGAAGTGAAAAGAGAAGTCACAGAATGGGAGAAAATGTTTGCAAATCATATAACCTACAAGCGACTTTGTATCCAGATGATACAAATTAATTTTAGAAATCAATAGTAAAACACCTAACCTCATTGAGAAATGGGTAAAAGATGTGAACAATCACTTCTCCCCAAAAGATATACAGATAGCCACTAAGCAGGAGAAAAGAGGCTCAATGTGAACCCATAGGGAAATGAAAATCAAACCACAACGGCCTCATACTTCACACCCATTAGGATGGCAAAAATCAAAGAGACAGAAAATGATGAGCGTTGGCGAGGATGTGGAGAAACCTGAACCCTCATACATTGCTCATTAGACCGAAAGACGGTACAGATGCCATGGAAAGTAGCCTGGCATTTCCTCAAGTATTAAACACAGAGTTACCATATGACCAGGAAGTTCCACTCCTTGGTACTTGCCCAAGAGAAACACGAGCATATGTTCACACAAAATGTTGTTGACAGATATTCATAGCAGCATTGTTCACAACAGCTGAAAGGCAGGAGGACATCAACTCTCCAGCAACTGATGAGTGGATAAATAAAATATCATACATCTGTACCATGTAATGTTATCTGGGTATAAAAAGGGATGAAGTGCTGATACACAGTGTGAATAAACCTTGAAAACACCATTGTAAGTAAAAGAAGAAAATTGCAAAAGACCACACACAGTGTGATTCCATTTATATAAAATGTCCAGGATAGGCAATTCACAAGTAGATTAGTGGTTGCTTATGGCTCAGGTGAGGTGGGTGTGGGGAAATGGGAAGTGGCAGGCAATAGGTATAGACTATTTGGGGGACCTGAAAAGCATATTCTAAAGCTGATTGTAGTGATGGCTGCACAACTCTTTGAATATGCTAAAATAAATTTAATTATAAAATGTAAATGGGTTAGGTGAATAGTATGTGAATTTTGCCTTGAAAAAATGGTTCTAAAAACAGGAGAAGTGAAGCCCTTTAAGACAAAAGAATATTGAGTGAATCTTCAAAAGCAGACCTCCATTAAAAGAAATGTTAAATGAAATTCTGCAGACAGAAGTAAAATGATACCATAAGGAAAGGTGGATTGACCAAGAGGAATGAATGAAACCCAGGACTATGTATAAAAGATAGCTTTTCCTAATTTAAAAATGTGTGTTAATAACAATGGACTGCTTATAGCAAACTGACATGAAAGTGGAGTGACATTTAGAAGAAGTAAAATATGTAACAACTCGGCAAAAAGCCAGAGGAGGAAAAATAAGATACACTCTAGTGATGTGCATACATTTTATGTAAAATGGAATATTATTGCTTGAAGATAGAGCATGATAAGTAAAGCATATATATTGTAAGCTCTAGATCAATCATTTACATAAAATGAAATGCATATAGATGAGAGAGTAGTGATGATGAAATGGAATCCTAAAACATCCAACCAAACTATGATGAGATGAAAAAAAAAAAAAGAGGATGAGAGAATAAAGAATAAAGAACAAATGGGACCAATCAAAAACAAATATAAAGTTTGTAAATTCAAATAAAATATATTGATTTCCATTAAATTTATTTTTTTATTGCAAGGAAAAGAAGAAAAACTTAGCCCAAACTTAGCAGAAGGAAGGAAATAATTGGGAAAGATTTGAGCATAAATGAATAAAACAGAGAACAGAAAATCATATGAAAAAAATCAATGAAAGGAAGAGTTGGTTTTCTGAAAAGATAAGCAAAGTTAACAAACCTTTAGTTAGACTAAGAACAAGAGTGAAGACTAAAGGAAACAAAATCAGAACTGAAAGAGGAGACAAAAAGCTTATGTCACAAATATGAAACGGAACTTAGGAGATTACTATGAACAATTATGCAGTCACAGAAAAGTGGATAAGTTCATAGGGACACACAAACAGCCAAGACTGCATCATGAAGAAATAGAAAATTTGAACAGATCAATAAGGGTGTAAAGAAATTGAATCAATGATTAGAAACCTTTCATCAAAGAAAACTCAGGAGCAAATGGCTTCAGTGGTGAATTATCCTTCCTTCCTTCCTTCCTTCCTTCCTTCCTTCCTTCCTTCCTTCCTTCCTTCCTTCCTTCCTTCCTTCCTTCCTTCCTTTCTTTTTTTTTTAACTAAGTCATAACTGTGTACATTAATGCATTTATGGGGTATGATGTGCTGATTTTATATACAATTTGGAATGCTTACATCAAAATGGATAACACAACCTTCCCCTCGTTTAGTGTGTTAAGACATTTGTACTCTACTCCTAATATTTTTGACATGTACCCTTGCATTGTGCACATTAGGTGAGGTCCCATCACATACCCTGTCTCCTTCCATCCTCCCCATCCCCTTCTCTCTCCCTCCTCTTCCCTCCTTTCAGGACTATAGTTGTGTTTTATCATTCATATGAAAGTTTAGGTGATTATATGTTGGTTTCATAATCGTATTGAGTACATTGGATACTTTTTCTTCCATTCTTGACATACTTTACTAAGAAGAATATGTTCCAGCTCCATCCAGGTAAACATAAAAGATGTGAAGTCTCCATCTTTTTTTATGGTTGCATAGTATTCCATGGTGTACATATACCACGATTTGTTGATCCATTCATGGGTCAATGGGAACTTGGGCTGCTTTCATGACTTGGCTAATATGAATTGGGCTGCAATAAACATTCTGGTGCAAATATCCTTGTTGTAAAATTATTTTTGATCATCTGCGTAGAGGATTCCCAGTAGAGGAATTGCAGGATCAAACGGCAGGTCTACTTTTAGTCCCCTAAGTGTTCTCCAAATTTCTTTCCAAAAAGGATGTATTAGTTGGCATTCCCACCAGAAGTGCAGAAGTGTTCCCTTCTCTCCACATCTATGCCAACATCTGCAGTTTTGGGATTCTGTGATGTGGGCTAATCTTACTGGAGTTAGATGATTGCTCAAAGTGGTTTTGATCTGCATTTCTCTGATGATTAAAGATGATGAGCATTTTTTCACGTGTTTGTAGACCTTGTGCCTGTCTTATTCAGAGAAGCTTCTGTTCACGTTTCTTGCCCACAATGACTTCAGGTTATTTGTTCTTTTCTTATTAATTAGTTTGAGCTCTCTGTGGATTCTTGTTATCAGAACTTTGTCAGAAATAACCTGCAAATATCCTCTTCCACACTGAGGGCTATCTGCTTGCTTTACTCACAGTGTTATGTACTTTTTAGTTTGATCAGATCCCAGCAAATATATTTTATAATATATTTTTGGTGTTGCTTCAATTTCCGGGGGGGGGGGTGCGCCACATAAAATATTTTCCCAGGCCAATTTCTTTAAGCATTTTCCCTGCACTCTCTCCTGGTACCTTACTAGTTTTATGTCTTAAGTATGAATCTTTTGTCCAGTGAGAATCAATTTTTGTTAATAGCGAAAGGTGAGGGCCCAGTTTCAGTCTTCTATGGGTCTCCCACCAGGTCACACAGCACCATTTGTTAAATAGGGAATCTTTCCCCCAATTAATGCTTTTGATGGGCTTATCAAAGATCAAATGACAATAAGTGGCTGGATTCATCTCTTGGTTCTCTATTCTGTTCCATATATCTGCCTCTCTATTTTGTGCCAGTACTATGCTGTTTTGATCACTACAGATTTATAGTCTAGCATGAAGTTTGGTAATGTGATACCTCCTGATATCTTTTTATTTCTGAGTAATGTCTTGGCTATTTGAGGTTTTTTTCTGATTCCATGCAAAATGAAGCACTATTTTTTCAAGCTCTTTAACGTATGATGACGGTGCTTTAATAGGGATTGCATTAAATCTGTAGATTGCTTTGGGTAGAATGGACATTTTAACAATATTGATTCTTCCCAGCCATGAGCATGGTATGTTTTTCCATTTGTTAACATCTTATAGAGATCTTTTGCTTCTTTTGTTAGGTAAATTCCCAGGAATTTCATATTTTTTGGCACTACTGTAAAAGGAACAGAGTCCTTGACTATATTTTGAGCTTGAGTATTGCTGGTATATATAAAAGCTACTGATTTATATATATTTATTTTGTCTCCTGAGATGCTGCTATATTCCTTGATCACTTCTAAGAGTTTTGTAGTTGAGTTCCTGGGGTTTTCCAGGTATAAGATCATATCATCTGCAAAGAGTGAGAGTTTGATCTCCTCTGACCCCATTCAAAACCCTTGATCACCTTCTCTTGCCTGATTGCTGTGGCTAAGACTTCCATTACTATGTTGAATAGCAGTGGAGACAATGGGCAGCCTTGTCTAGTTCCAGATTGAGTGGAAATATTTTCAATTTAATCCATTCAATATAATATTGGCTGTAGGTTAGCTATAGATGGCCTCTATCGGTTGAAGAAATGACCCATCTAAGCATATTGTCTTCAGAGTTCTGATCATGAAAGGATGCTGGATATTATCAAACCCTTTTTCTGCATCAATTGAGAGAATCATATGGACTTTGTTTTTTATTTTATTTATGTGATGTGTTATATTGATAGATTTCCATACGTCGAATCAACCTTGTAACCCTGGGATAGAATCAACTTGTTCATGGTGTATAATTCTTTTGATGTGCTGTTGAATTCTGTTTGCTAGGATCTTATTGAATATTTTTGCATCAATATTCATAATGATGAATTAAACTCTTTGGTTTTCTTTCTTTGTTGTGTCCTTTCCTGGTTTGGGGAGTGGGTTGATATTTGCTTCATAGAATGTGTTAGGAAGTGTTCCTTCTTTTTCTATGTTTTGGAAAAGATTATGTAATATAGGTACTACTTCCTCTTTAGAGGTTTTGTAGAATTCTGATGTGAAGCCATCTGGTCCCAGACTTTTCTTTTTTGGGAGATTTCGTATAGTTGATGCTATTTCAGTGCTTGATATACTGCACTGAAATTTCTATTCAAAATTTCTAATTCTTTCTGGCTGAATTTAGGCAGGTGGTGTGCTTCCAGGTATTAGTCCATTTCCTCTAGATTTTCATATTTCTAAGACTAGAGTTTTGGGCAGTAATCATTGAGGATTTTTTTTTTTTCAATTTTTTGGGTGTCTGTTGTTATTTCTCCTTTATCATTCCTTATTTACGATATTGGGGATTTTACATTTCTGTTTCAGGTTACGTTAGCTAAAGGTTTGTCAATTTTGTTAATCTTCAAAAACCAACTTTTTGATTTGATGACCTTCTGAATGATTCTTTAGTTTTCAATTTCATTTAATTCTGTTCTAATGTTGGTTATTTCTATACTTCTGCTGGGTTTGGATTTGGAATGTTTTTCCTTTTCCAGTTGCTTGACATGACCCATTATGTTGTTGACTTCCTCTCTTTCTGTTTTCTTGATGAAGGCTACCGACAGTATAAATTTCCCTCTTAGGACTGCCTCTGCAGCAAGGTGAGACTCTTGTATGCAACTCATATCTGGTTTTTTTTTTTATAATTTTATTGAATCATAATTGTGTACCTTGGTGCAATCATAGGGCACGATTCATATACATTCAGAAATATTTTGATCATACTGTTACAGATAGCCTTCATGGCATTTTCTTGATCACTATATGAAGACATTGATAGTCTACCTTTAATAAGTTTCACCAGTACCCTGCTAAGATGCACCGTAGGTGTGTTCCCACTAATTGCCCTCCCTCCACCCATCCTCCCCCCTCCCCTCCCCTCCCTTTCCCCTTTCCCTGTATTCCTGTGCCATAATTGGGTTTTAGCCTTCATATAAAAGATATAAATTAGCTTCATATTAGGGCTGAGTACATTGGATACTTTTTCTTCCATTCTTGAGATACTTCGCTAAGAAGAATATGTTCCAGCTCCATCCATGTAAACACAAAAGAGGTATATAAATTTCTGTCGTCATTATCATTTTGTTCCTAAAATTTGGTGATTTCCTTCTTTTTTTTTTTTTTTTTTTTTTGCAGTTTTTGGCCGGGGCTGGGTTTGAACCCATGACTTCTGGCATATGGGGCCAGTGCCCGACTCCTTTGAGCCACGAGAGTCACCCCCGAGGTGATTTCCTTCTTAATCTCGTCTTTGACCCAGCTGTATTTCAGCATAAGATTATTTGGTTTCCATAACTTTGTTTGAGTAGGAAGAGTCCTATTACTGTTGAGTTCAACTTTTATTCTGTGATGGTCCTAGAAGGTATAAAAAATATTTTCTATTCACTTAAATGTGCTGATGTTAGACTCATGGCCTAAGAGGTGATCAACTTTGGAGGGTTATCCATGGGCTGATGAGAAGAATGTGTATTCGTTTTTATTAGAATGAAATATTCTGCAGATGTCTGTTAAGTGCATCTGTTCTAGGGTCAACTTTAAGTCCATTATGTCTTTGATTAGTTTCTTTTTTTGTAATTTTTATTAAAACATAATTGTGTACATTAGTGAAATCATGGGGCACAATGTGCTGACTTCATATACAATCTGAAATATTTTCATCGAACTGTTTAACATAGCCTTCATGGCATTATCAAAATCACTATATGTAGACATTGGTATTCTACATTTAGTAAGTTTCACCTCTACCTTTCAAAGATGCACCATAGGTGTGATCCCACCAATCGCCCTCTCTCCATCCATCCTCCACCCTCCCCAGGAATTTTGTTTTATCATTCTTTGCATACCTTAGCACAGTGCCCCACCTAGCCCCTAATTGATATTCAAGTATTTGATCAAC
>CAUYON010144355.1:0-28311 GCA_963573935.1 Arctocebus calabarensis
TGCAGTCCCAGCTACTTGGGAGGCGGAGGCAGGAGACTCGCTTGAGCCCAGGAATTGGAGGTTGCTGTGAGCTGTGATGCCACAGCACTCTACCCAGGGTGACAGCTTGAGGCTCTGTCTCAAAAAAAAAAAAAAAAAAAAGAAAATCCCAGAATATTGTTGGTTAAGACGATTTTACATTGGGGGTTCTTCATTTTAATAATCATTGCCAAGGTCTGATTTTACTGTAAGCTAATACACACAACAATTTTTTGGTTATAAGAGAGTAGATATCATGGAAAAAGACATCTCCAAAATTATGTACTGTCTACATTTGTTCTCTCTAAATGCTTGGTGAAGAGGGAAATATTTTAGAGAAGTGTTTACGATATTGGGCATTTGTAACGAAATGTGGTTTTACACATTCCCTGGAGCTGCTCACTTTGTCTCATTGTTTGGAATGATATCTTCCAGTGTCAGGCCATTTGCCCAGGAGAGGACTGGATGGGATAGGGGTGGATCTGAGCTATTAAATACTGTGGATTCTGGGGACTTAGCCTCCTGGTGGCTTTGTTGATGCTGGATAGTTGCTCTTGGGAGGGCAGGGAAGGAGAGAGATTTTAAATCTGCTTGCTGCTTAGATTTTCCCTGACTTGAAGATTCATCTGAAGCTCACTCCCTGTATTATGCTACCAGCAGTCATAACCTTTGCCAATTGCTTTACCAGATCTGTACCTGTCTGGGATTGGTGTCTTGGGGAAAGAATTTTATTTGGGCTGAACCGAAGGACTCCAAGTCCATTTATGGAAGTTAGGGCACTTACAGGAAAGAAAATCTGCAAGTGATCTTAGGCAAAGCTTTCTCATTGTAAAACTAAATCCATAGTGTTCTCATTTATTGATTCCATGCAGGAGTGTTCTAGGCATTTGGAACAGATAAGTGAACAAAAGTCACTGGTCCCAGGGTAGAAGCATGGAGTAGGTGAATTGGGATTGGGACTATGTTTGTTCACAGGGTGATCTTGAGATGAAGGCATCAGGCAAAGGCCTTGAGAAGAGAGATGCGACAAGCTCTCTGGGTAAGGAGAGCAGCCAGAGCAGTGGCCCTGTGGTCTGGTGAGCCTGGTCCTTGAAGGAGCAGCAAGGAGCCCTCATAGCTGGAGCTGCAGGAGCAGGTGGGGATGGGGGAGGTGAGGTCCGAAGCCCAGTGGGGGAGGGAGGCAGCTCTGTAGATGCCCAGCTTGGCAAATCCTGCTTGGGTTGGGGCCCCATCCATCCCCACAGTCATGAACAACCCCTCTGACATTGAGCTACCTACAATATGTGCAGAGTAGAGGGTGACCTGAATAGCCCCACATCAATTCACCTAAAAAAAAAAAAAAAAAAGATGGAGGTCACTTTTTCCTAGGCTACAGTATCTTTGGGTTCAATAGGACTGCAATGCCCTGGTTCAATTTCTAAGGTCCCACTGCCTCACTCCCTCAGCAGAACATGATTGTATGAGTCGGGGAGGCGAGGGGACGGGGGGGCGCGAAGGCCAAAAGACCTATGCTGAATTCCTTTCACCATTAACTTTTGGCTTTACTGTGAGTTAGATGTATAGCCTCAGGCTAGTTAGTCACCTTCCCTGTGTGTGATATGGGAATCATAAAAGCACCCTTCTCTCTCACTTTTGTAAGGAGTAAATGACAGTGCATATAAAGCACTCAGCACAGTGTCTGGCACATAATAATTGCTTTATAAATTTTTAAAAACTTATGAACTTAATAGTGCTAAGCTACTTTTTCATGGGTACCCTGAGAAAGGTGTGAACCATAAATTGGTACATATTTCTATAAAAAATCGGTGATACATATCAAGAGATTAAAAAAAAGTTATACTGTTATGCAGTATTTCTGTTTCTTCATATGAAATTTGCATAGGTGAACAAAGATATGTGTGCAAGAATATGACAATATTTTTGATAACATCAAAAAATCGATGGCAGTCCAAATGTTCAATATGTGTAGCAGGTAAAAATAATTATGGTACATGCAGAGATAGAATATTATGCAGCCACTGAAAATAAGGTTTACAAAGAACCTTCAGTGATGTGGGAAAATCCTTGTGACTTTGGAAAATTCAGGATACAAAATTATATATACAGTGTGATACTCAACTTGATAAAAGCTTATCTGTTTTAGATAAAAACTGAAAGGAATATGGATCAAAATATAAATAGTGGTTATTTCTGGGAGGTGGGACAGTTTTAGTTTCTTCCTCGACCTTAAGACTCTAACATGAACATGGATTACTTTTTTAAGCAGGAAAAAAGCAACGTGCTTTATTTTTAAGTAATGTAGTAAGTAGATACACACTTATCAGAACATGTGCTGGAAATTTTATTTGGAAAATATGGTTACAGTAAATAGAGGTCAACTGCTTTCCAAGATTTTTTAATTGGAAACTGTCAAAATACTTCAGAATAAATGACTTCCTGGGCTATATTTGGATGCAAAGGGAAAATAAAATTTTAAAGGAGTGGGAGTGATGCTTTCAACATTTCCATGTTCAAATAACTCCCCCTCTTGGCTTTTGGAAGGGCATTAGGGTGGGATTTCTTCTGTTTCATTTTGAGAAACAGCTCAGAGGCCCTTAGGATCATCAGGGCTAAGGGACAAATTTTCACTTTAGAGAAAACAGCTCTCCTCTCGTGTGATGTTCGTGTGGCCACAGGAAACGCAAAGAACGGAAAGTTCTTTTATCTGGGAGTGGCAGCCCTTGGGAGGCACAACTAAAACAGGCCCCAAATAATGTCCTTATTTTTGGGAAGTCTCAAATAAAGGAACTCCCAATATAAAAAATGACATAAAGTAGCATAGTACCGCGCTTCTCACACTTTAATGTGCACAAGAATCACCCGAGGATCTTCCGAACATGTAGATTTTCCTTCAGGAGATGTGGTCGGATCCCAAGATTCCGCTCTCTGTCCAACTCCCAGGTGATGGCCGAGCTGCTGGGCCACTCTCGGCAGTAAAGGTGAGACCAGGTGCAAGCTGGGATGCTGCTAGCCGCTCAGCTGAGTGTCACAGAGTACTGCAGGCTTCACTCACTCAGTGTGTTTTCTGAAAACACGGTGACATACCTGGGCTCCAGATTGCAGAGGTTTCCATCTGCAGGTGGGTTCCTGCGCCCCTGTCTCCGAAGCTCCCACCAGGCGAGCAGGTGTGAGCTGAGGACCACGCCCCCGGAGAGTTCTTGGCCCCTATTGGTCAGTCTCAGCTGAGGGACGTGTCTGCACCAGCAGCTCGGTGCCCCGCCCCTTTGCTAGGGAGACCCACTGCTTGAGTCATACTCATTGCCTGACGTATCTTCTAGAAGAATTTGCAGGATGAGATACAGGGTCCTGACCCAGCTCTCCCATCCCCACAGCCAACCCATCCTTTCCCAGGCTTATCTTCTGACAGACCCAAAGAGCGGCCATCTGGCAAAGACTGGTAGATTAATGTGGAATCTGGTATTTTTGTGAAACTCAGTCAGTGCTCAGGAAGCTAACTGAGGATTTGGAAAACATTTCTGGCTCAGGACACCAGGAGACAGTGACTATAAGAAACTTCAGAAGGTTCCGAAGTTGGATTTTCTTTTAGACACAGACGTTGATAAAAGCTAAAAAAATTCAATGCCCTTCCCCCTTTCTTAATAAAATGAAAATATCTGGGAAATAATAATTAATGAATGTATACAAGAAAGTGAGTTTGATTCCAAGAAGACAATTTCTCCGAGCTCCAGTGAAGTACAGATTTTAAAAACCTAACAATACCCAAACTGTCAACTGACTTTGGTAACATAGAAGCTCAGAAAGGAGAAATTTTCAATTTCTGCACTTATGGAAAAAAAAGGATGATAGTGCAAAAGTGAGAACTGCAAAACTGTAGAAAATGTTTATCTACAGATCAGGGTGGAAGTGGAGTAAGAGAGCTTGAAATGATTTATTTTGCTTATTTATTTATTTTTATTTTGATAAAACACACATGACATGGAGTTTGCCACCTTAACATTTGCAGGTGCAGTACACAGTTCAGTAGCGTTAAGTATATTCTAGTTGTTGTGTAAGCATTCTCCCGAACTTTCTCATCTTGCGAAGCTAAAACTCCACATAACCCATCAGACACCAATGCCCTCCTCTGCCTTTGCTCAGCGCCTGGCAACCACTTTACTTCCCGTTTCAATGGTCTCAACCACATCATACAAGGGGAATCTCACAGTATTGAGATTTTGTAACTGCCTTATTTTGAAATGAGCTCATTGTTTAAACACATACTTTCAGAAATGGACTACGAGTTTCTAGGCCAGTATGAATTGGTGAACGAAAACCTAAAAAACTCTCATGATGATGACTTTAGTGACGTGCTGGCTGTGTAAGTGTTTGAAACAAGGATGAGCCTGGTCGGCGGGGTTGGCCATGGGCAGGGGCAGCAATTAGGACCAGTGACATGCGCCATGTGCTGTACGTGGCAGAGGCCAAGGCCCTGCTGGGTGTTTGTAAAAGGAAGAGGCAGCTAGGGCTGTGGGGTAGGGGTCTGAGTCTCAGACCAGATGGAAGACATGGAAACACCCTTTTTTAAAAGAAACCAAATGAACAAACAGAGATCCAGACCCTGGGATTATTTTAACAATTTCACCCATGTAGGCCCCAGAATGATTCTTTTCCATTTGACATTTCCGTCACAGCTCAAATCTCTGAAGAAGGGCACCACGCTTCCTCAGTGGATGACCAGGTGGGTCAGCGCATCACAGGCCTGTCCTTGAGTGTGAAGGAAGCCGGCCCCCTCTGGCCCGGTGGGGATGTATGTTACACAGCTGCCTCTTTTTCTCCCGTTAACAGCTTCATGATTTTTGTCTCCGAGAGAATCTGCTACTGGGTGGAGCGCAGAAGGCACTGCTCCCAGAGCCCCTGCCCTCCTGCCGTCCCCTGCTGTCCAAATCCTGCCTACGCCCCGAATGCTCAGTGCTGTTAGGGAGTTTTAGTACTGAGACGTGCTATGTCACAACAGAGCCTCGAACATAAATTCCGAAGTCCCTCTTGGCCAGCAGTTCTCAACCTGTGGGTCGCGACCCCTTTTTAACAGTGGAAATACATCGTGGCATTAGGAAGGTTGAAAACCACTGCCTAGGCAAAGAATGTCCTCTCCTTCCTTTGAAGGTGAAGATGTCGTTTTGAACAGCCTGGACATTGAGCCATGTGGAGAAGGAGCACCAGTGACACTGCGCCAGTGGCCCAGGCCGGGACAGGCTTGGGGGGCAGAGCTGAACTGGTCCCAGTGTAGATTTTTAATACAAAAACAATGGATTTTTTAAGTACAAATATCCCCCTGCCTCTTATTTTCTTTGGCAAAGTACAGAGGTTCCAGAAGCCCCCCCAGGAGGACAATGCCTCCTGGAGATGGGCATCGCCCGGACTTTACCTACCAGATAGCCGGGCGCAAGGGCCCAGCTGCCTGGGAAGTTGGTATGTGAGACTTGACAGGATGAAGACATTGCAGGAAGGACAGGGACGCCAGGGAACGGGGAGTGCTAGAAGCCAGGTGCTGGGAGCTGGAAGGGCAAATGGATACTCACTGTGGGAAGTGGGACAATGTGGGCAGCTGGGAGAGCGGGCCAGAGCTCACAGCTGGACTCTAGCCGGCCAGCTGTAAAAAGAGCGTTGAGGCAACTGGGGAAGTCTGAGTATCAAGTGGATATTAATGGATGATAAAGAATTTCTGCTAATTTTGTGATACCGTAATGATGATTTTGTTAAATAGCAAAACAATACCCAAAAGCCCCCAGTTCTATCAAGTAGGCCAGTGATTTTCGACCTTTCAACAGGTATGCCTTGGAAACCCTGGTGTGCCATGAAAGGTGTGTCGAGGAAATTTTTAAAGATAACTAATTAAATTATTTTCAAAAGAAGTTAAGAACACTTTAAGTATGTTCTTTTTTTGCTCTTCTTTTGGATCAACATAACTTAAGTGAGCCACAGAAGTTTAACTATTGGTTCAAGTGTGCTGTGAGATAAAATAGGTTGAAAAAAACAGTGTTTTTCAACTCTTCATAGCAAAATGACATGATGTTTGAGATATGCTTTGAAATCATCCAGAATAAAATGTGTGTGTGTGTGTGTGTGTGTGTGTGTGTGTGTGTGTGTGTGTGTGTTGGGGGGAAGGAGGAGAGAGAGAGAACAAAAAGGTCAGCAAGTTTTGGGGATAATTGTTAACACGAGTATGGTACCCGAGGGCTCATTACCTGCATTCTCTACCCCTACCTGTGTT
Source organism: Arctocebus calabarensis (assembly GCA_963573935.1). NCBI lineage: Eukaryota > Metazoa > Chordata > Mammalia > Primates > Lorisidae > Arctocebus > Arctocebus calabarensis. The sequence continues at coordinate 6,269 of CAUYON010144355.1, forward strand.
TGACACGTACCATAATAATAGCATTTTTCTTTCTTCTAAGACGTCTGTGTTGATTTAATCACACAACTGTGTCAGGACATTAGCTCCAAGAGCCGCCAGTGTCACACTCACACTTGGGCCTCTGGGCGCACAATCCATCCAGTGCACAGAATGCAATGTTCTAGAAACATCTGCCATTTATGATTGTGGAAGAAATCGCTGCAGGCACAAGTTCTGTGCAGCCCCGGATGGTAGAGGCGCCTCTCTCGCTGCTAAAGATATGTTTACTTTTTTTTTCTTTTTGTAATTAATGTAATTTTAAAGACTAACGTAATGCATTCTGCTCAGAGGTCTAGATTTTACAAGCAGGGTAAACATTTAGCACCGATGGCCAAGGTTGCTCTCCCACCTGGGCTCCCTGAAATGTGGTTGACAGACTGGCGCTGCTCAGCTGGGAGCAGAGGGAGGAGGCCACACGGCAGGGCTGTCCTGGGACGAGAACGTCTCCGCCTGTCCTGAAAGGCCTGAGAAGGACAGTTTTCTGTGGGTACAAGCTCAGACAGATGTGTCCCAAACCTGCAGTTTCACCCTGTGACCTCCTTGCTTGTTTCTCTTTCCGTGCTGAGTCAAAAGAAAAACCTGCTTGGTAGTACTCCAGCCTTAGAATTTATTCTTTAAACCTGCTTTCAAGTCTTCCCTCTTCCTCTTTTCTTTCCCAACTCCGAAAAACAGCCGTCAGTCCTTTTTGCTACCTTTAGGGTTTTATCTGAATTATTAGCAGCATTCTTTGGTTGCCAGACAAGATAGACCCCGCCAGGGCCTACTAAAAACAATGTTAGAGGCTTATGTTCCAGCGTCTAGTAATTTATTTTTATAAGTAACAAATCCAAGAGTACTTAAAAAAACATGTGCGTTTCTAGACGAGCATGAGGGTAAATATGGATACCTGCTCTGAGAGCTCCAGTCCATGGCAAGGCATGGATTTCTATTTTGTTTTCATTGGTGGGCTGAGGGGTTGGATAAATCACAACACTTCCAGGTCATAGGAACTTCAGGGGATAGTTACTATTCTCTGGCCAAACCCCAAATCTATCTGTACATCAAAGAGAAGCAAATGATTAAGTCATTAACAGTTTCATGATTTGAATATGTTTTTTTTTTTCTTTTTAGAGATAGGGCCTCACTGTGTTACCCAGGCTGGAGTAAAGTATTTGGGATCACAGCTCACTGCAGTCTTGAACTCCTGGGCTCAACTGATGTTCCTACTTCAGCCTCCCAAGCAGCTGGGACAATAGGTGTGCACCACCACACTGGGCTAATTTCTTTCTTTCTTTTTCTTTTGGTAATAATGGGGTCTTTCTATGTTGCCCAGGTTGATCTTGAATTCCTATCCTCTGCTCAAGTGCAAGGGTTATAAGTGCGAGCCGCCGTGCCCAGCCCATGAATATCTATAAGGGTCCAATGATGTTTATCCAAGGCTACCTACAGTGAACACAAAGTGGACCCTGACTTAGCTTGAGGTGGCAGCTTTAGGAAACAAGCTGTCCTCAATTAGTGTTGATAATGGCATGAAGGGAAGGATTAAGATTTTTTTCATTGTATTTGCATTCTAATGTTTATTCATGATCAACTACTGCATACACAGAATTGTTCAGTTCTTTCTTATAACATTTGCTTCCTTATTTCACTACATAGGCAAAAACACTTTAAATGCTACTGTTTGCAAAAATAAAAGTAATGGCTTCTGTCACAACTGGTTGAACAAATTCGAGACGTCTAAAAAATTCCAGGCAATAGCAATAGTGAATGCCAAAAACCCTGATGGAAGCGAGGCTTTTAAGCATATATATAAATATTATTAAATCACTTATCTGAGAAGTTAATCCAGTAAAATAAACTACATTTAAAAAGAATGTATCAGATTATCAAGAGGGCCAAATGTATACAAGTACTAAATTATTAAATAACCATTCTTTTTTTGCTATTGGTTAAGAAACCATTCAGCTGTTTTGAAATAATCATTTGTCTAGAAAAGTACATCAGACTGCCTGCTAAAATCGAAGCTTTTCTTCACACTTATTTTTTAGTAACTTTTAATTTATTAAAATAAATAAAATGATACAAATTCACACTTATTTTTATATTACTTTTTCTTTGTATTTACTGGCTTTCAAGTTTCTCATCTACTCTGTGATAATAGGTTTATGTAACTAAACCAGATGTAATAGACGCTAGCTCAATATTTTCAATAAAAAAACTAATAGTATAACTGTAGATGGGAATGTCTGTAGACTAATAAATGGACAGACATCTGAGTATAATTTTTTTTTCTTTTTTTGAGACATAGTCTCACTTCTTCACCTTTGGTAGAGTGCCGTGGAGTCACAGCTCACAGTAACCTAAACCCTTGGGCTTAAACGATTCTCTTGCCTCAACCTCCCAGGAGTAGGGACTACAGGTGCCCGCCACAACGCCAGCTATTTTTTTGTTATTGTTGTCATTGTTTTTAGCAGGCCCTGGCTGAGTTTGAACCCTCCAGTCCCAGTGCATGTGGCTGGTGCTCTAACCAGTGAGCTATGGGCACTGAGCCTGTGTGGTCAAATTAATCCTTTGGTCAAATTTAAGGCAGGTGAACATCTATCCCTATGTGGTCTTTCTTTCCTTTGCTTCCTAACACCAGATGAGGATGAGTTCTAAACAGTTATCAAATGAGTCCCTGCCACTGTGTTAACTAGCCAATAATATCGCCCTTCTGTGTGGTGGCACCCTCAGTTGGCTAACAGTGCACAAGTCTATAGGACAATGGCTTTTAACCATTGCTATCGCCTTGCCATTTGAATCACATTGCCCTGCTAGGCGCCTCTGTTGTCTGTGTGTGCAGGTTTCTTTGCCTCTGCTTCAGTGCGATAATTTTGGGGTTCTTTGTGCGTGAGACCAAGGAGGTGCAGAGGAACAGGCATAGACTGTAAACTTAAACAGCCTGGATTTGAATCTATCTCCACTTTGGGCAGGGTATTTAAATAGCAGGGTCTTAGGCACCACATCTGTAAAATGAAGATGATAACACACCCAGCTGTTGTGAGGAGTGTAGACATATGTTTACAGAGTGCTGCACACACAGGCACACGACAAACGACACCTGTGATCACTATCATGGTTATGATTTCACAAATACTGTAGAACTTCCGTAGCCGACCACCTCCTTACATGGACCTCCTCTTCAACTTGTTCAAGTTGAAGTAATTTTCATAGACTGGACATGCACCACACATGTACATATCAGTACGGGAGGCCTAGTTCCTTACGCTGACTGTTTTGTTCCAGTCCCTTGGGTGGTCAACTTACAGAGGTTCTACTGTAATATTTGCTGTGCACTAGACATTGTGACAGATGTTGGCAATAAGAAGATGAATGACACAGTACTGTTGTATTCTAGAAGCGTCTAATCCACTGGAGAAAGCAACAGATCACTATAGAGTGGTGATATAATAACGGGTGTGCCCTGTGGAGAGAATGGGGCATGTGTAGTCACACGATAGTAATCAAAGACAAGATGCTAGTGACCGTGGTGCTCCCAGAGTCTCAGGGGAGATCAGGCCTAAGCCAGACTGACCAGCTGGTGCCATCACAGGCCCCAAAGGATCAGAGGCTCGAGGAGGAAGCAGAGCACGAGACAGCTGGTGGCGGCACCATGACCACCCTGGGGAGAGCTGCTCTGGGGTTGGGTTCCTTGCTCAACTGAACCCTTCCCGCCTGGTGGTCCTGCAAAGCTCCATAAGGGAAGCAGGGACTGGGCTGAGTTTTCAAGGGTGTATTTCATTCTGAGACAGAAAATTCATATCCTTGAGGACAGAAGGTAGTGCCAAGGGTCACCTGATCTATGCATGTGTGTGCTAGTGCATTCATTCATTCATTCTTCATTCATCCATCCCCCCGTCCCTTAGTCATTAGTAGATCTTTATTAGACTCTCTACTCAGGCTAGGTATCATAATGCTATTGATAAAAGGGGCGAAGCCGCTTCTGCCTCCGCCACTGCTGAAAGTTCCTCCCTTTCTATGTAAGCATCTGCACTTTCACCAATGTCTCCCTTCATTGTTGCCTCAGTTTCCTTTTCTGTAGATATCAGCTGCCAAGGCCAGGTGTAGAATCAAAATGTTTTGGGTTTGCTGTGATGTATAGATTCATAGAAGAGAGCGTAAAATTATATTTTCCGATCATTGTCAAACATTTGCTTCTTTTAAATTTAAAACAGATAGAAAGGACATTTGCCAGGGCAGAAACAGCTAGTTTTCCAGACAGGGATCGTATCTGAGCTGATTTCCAAGTAAGTGCAGCCCTAAGGTATCACCTTACTGCAGTTATCTGCTGAGGACACATCGTCTTTGGGGCTGAATCCAAAGCATCTCCAGCCAGGCAGGGGTGGTCTGCTCATCTGCTCTGCTGTGGGGAACTGGAGCTTGAGGACAACGGAGTCCCACAGGGTGGATTTGTCTGCGAAAACTTCCTGGGTCCAGAAGCTTTGTCTCTGTGCTTGTTTTTGCACAGGGATCTTCTTTTCATGCATCTGGTCAATAGTTTATTCCCAAGAATGTGAAGTCATTGTTGGCCTGAGAACTTCAGCTCTTGGCATTAGGTCTTTAACTCCTGGGTGAGAGTCTGGTTGTCTGGATTTCTGATGGCTTTGGTGTCCCCAGAGCTTGCTGTGAAGCCGGCAGGTGCCGGGAGATAGGCCGGGGGAAGACCTGGGTCATGTGGGGGGCTCCTGTAGAGTCCTCTGCTGCAGCCTCGTTGCTTACAAACAGCCTTCACTTCGCATGTTGGCAAGGGGCCTGCTGTGGCGCTTTGTCCAGTCTTTTTAAACCTATTTTCCCATTCCCGGCCCTTAGTTTCTGCCACTTGGGAAGGGCAGTGTGCTTTCTGATGAGAATCATCTCCTGAAGCAGTTTGGAAGACTGTGGCATTGCCAGGGCAGGGCTGTCAAACCCCAGGAGACACAGATCACACTGTGTTCTGGGTGCGCTCTGCCCCACGCCAGCCCCCCGGGCCGCCCGGCCTGCTCCTCAGATGTCTGTTTATGGCAGCAGGGGCCGGTGGTGCGGAGCGCTGTCGCTAGCTCTCTGTGAGTACTGTGGGGTCGGGCCTCTTCACGCCCACCCGTCACACAGCAGGACTGGGGGAAGCTCAAGCCTCGTTACAAGGCCACAGGGAGGCACTCCAGTAGGGGCCCCTGCCCCCCCAGCCCAAATCTCGCAGCGCCCCGGACTCTGGGATGCGACTGGGGACCAAGGCCTCAGCACATGAGAGGCACACTGCTGCCTGCTGCAGGTCGAACCCCAGAGGTCCGTGGCTTCTCTCGTGAGGCGGGGGTGAGAGAAACAGCTTGGCTCACACTCCATTCACACTCCAGGGCTGTGGATCAGCTCCCAAGACTCAGGGGCATTGAACAAGCATTGTATTATGTGTATGGATTACGTGGGACCAAAATATAAACGTGGTACGCTAGCGACAGCTCATCCTTTCTCCACAAAGACTGGGATGTCAGCTGGGGAGACAGGTATGTCTGGCCATGACTCACACGGCTTGGTCCAGAGTCATGTCTGGGCTGGGACGCTGAGAGATTTCGGCTGGGGGACAGGGGGCCTCTACCAGTGTGCCTCAACGTGGCCTTGGAGCGAGGCTTGAGCTTCTTCCTGGCATGGTGACACTAGGGCGGAGACTTCACCAGAAGGCTCAGAGCTCCAAGAGTGAGTGCTTTGGTGGGCATGGCCTTGGAGGTCACAGAGCACCACTTTTACTACCCTCCATTGGTCAGGGACGTGATAGACCCCTGCAGTGTCAGGGGAGAGAGGCCTCGCTTGTGATGGAAGGGGGAGCAAAGCATTTGCTTTAAAAGTGCCACAAGCCCAATCTGAGACAGTGTGGGCATGTGATAGGCGGAAAAGATGAGGGAGTCTGAGAGTGCTCACAGAAGGCAGACAGAAATTTTTTAAAATTATTAAATTCCAGGGCACCACTTTGGAGTTCTGAGTAGCAGTAAGGATCCAGGTGGCTCAGTCAGCAGCGCCACCCTGGGCTGCTCAGACTCTGGGCACAGATACTTACATTGTCCTCTGAGCTCAAGGTTCAGAGCCGGTGGCCACGTCAACCTGAGCACTGGGAAGAATTTTAGTGAGACACTTCCTACAAGAAACTCCGGTCCCCAAGGGTCACCATTTTGCATGACTTCTCTCCAATTGGGGAACAAGCACCCCCGAAGCCTCTCCCCAGCCAGGGTCTCTGTGCCCTGCCACAGCCCGCAGGGTGTGGTGTGGACACTCCTTCCTACATCCCCAGGACGGAAGTTAGCTACACAGGGAATTGGGGGGAACTTACCTCAAAAGTCCCTAACGCTGGCCAGCGGCCCTGGTGGAAGCTCATATTTTTTGACTTTTTGTACAAACCACTGTGGGGATTTTCCATTTTCTGTTGGGGATTGTGGGATGTGTCTTTAAATGCTTCAGAGATGAACTTTATCATCTGGGCATCATCAGTGGCAGTGACTGCAAAGAACTCAAGAAGCAAACACTGAGGCTATTTTGGGTAACCATTTTTTTTTAAGTCAAATAATTTTTAGTGGCCTAAGATCTGCCAGTTCTATCAGCCATCTGGTTGGATATATTTGCCACTGGAAAAGCATTTTCCCATTAACAGTTTGGGACCAGAATGTGTCCTCTGTGGGAGTGGCATGATTTAGATGGAATCTTCACATATTACTTACCCTTCAACCTGACTCTCCCGGGGCGGGGGAGAGGGGCACTGAGTCTGGTGTGGGAAATAGCCTAGGAAGAATATTCTATCCTACGTCCCAGGCTGCTCGCAGAACTAAGGATGTCCTTTATCAGTTTCTGGAATTTTGAGGAAGAGACTCAACAAACACAAGGTCCGAAGTCGCATAAAGAAATACCTTCCCATGTCACCCTTGGAAGGGCTCCTTTCTATCTGGAGGGTGATCCAAGATAAAGAGGGGGAGTTGAAATCTGGAGGGTGAGTGAACAAAAGGGAAATTAGAAGGAAAAGAGGAGAGAGATTAGGGAGAAATTGCGCAGCTGTGGCGGGAGAGGACAGCCCTCACAGAAATCCCCCAAATAACCTTCCCGCTGCCAGCTTCCCTCTCAGGCTCCCCTCCCCCACGCATGCCCAAAGCTGGGGCAGCCCTTTGAGCCTTTGGCACACCCCCACATCGTTGTGACGTCAGGTATGATCTTCACCCCCAGGGCCATGAGATCTCACAGCCCGGTTTCCACACGTCTGGAGGGGCGTGTCATCCGTTCTCTAGATTTTTGGCTGAAGCACAGAGATCACCGCCTCAGGCTTCTTTTCATCTAACACAGCTCCTGGGCCACGTGGTATGACTTGCCACCTGCAGAAACCTCGGCAAACACAGGGCATCACACATGTAAAGGAAAGAAAATCAAGCCCCCAATTTTAAAATAAACTGGAAAGTATCGGTTCATAGTCTTTTGTTTCCACACAGACATGTGTATTTCTGCTCTCACTGCTAGGCTGGGGGCTCCCACGTGAAAGCTTCTGTCTGTCTGTCTCCTGACAGTCAGTGCTCCGCATGTGGGGGGACCTCGGATGGGGCATAAACAGCACGCTGGGGGGTCTCGGGGTTCACCGTGGCAATGTGACAGGTGGGTTAGGAGAGCAACGGGGCTTTGATGGACAAATAGGCTTATACCAGTGGCAGAAAAGGTTATGTGCAGGGCCCTGGGGTCGGTCCTCGAGTCTGATGGCCTCAGGGACGACCAGCCCAGGTCTGGGAAGGATGGAGGAGGAAAGGAGCCCTGCCTTGCTGAGACGCGTGTGAGTGTGTGTGTCTATGTGAGTGTGTGTGTCAAAGACTGGGTCTAGGCTGAGCAGGGTGAGCGCCCTGGGACTCTGCTGGAGCTTGGAGGAGGCAGATGGAACTGGCCCACAGAGCAAGCAGGTGTGTAGAAAGAAGCTCAGAGAGGCCACCCGGCTCCAGCCAGAGGCTGGGACCGGACAGAGTGTCCACAGATGACTCGCCTTCCCTCAGACGTGTGCAATTCAATTTCCTGCCTTTGGTTCTCAGAGATTCCCCTGTGCCCTCTTTCCTCAAGCTGCTGTGCGTAGGAGTCTGCTGCTTCTTGCCAAGTGATCGTTCATTAAATTTGAAAATTTAAGTAAGCTCCAGACACACAGTGAATGTGCACTAACGGTAGTTATTAATAATGCTCAATCTTTAAGGTAGGACAGTGTTTCTGGGTTTTTTTTTTAAAGGCATGGAAGAAGGGAACATTTACCCACTTTTCTATCAAGATATACATTCTTCCTTCCCCTTAGATTTGATCAGCATTAATCTGATGGCTAGAGTTTCAGAAGAAACCATTCTGGAGCCGGTGTGACTGAGAGAGCAACCTCTTTTGAAGGGTCGCATGCCAGCAGGTGTTTTTCCCTTGGACGCCACAGCTCTGGCGGAAGGGTGAAGGGTGGGTGTTGTGGCCACTTCTGCCAGAGTGTGTCCCCCACCTCCAGCTGTTCACTGCTGATGTGGGGCACCGGAGTTCTGTGTGTGACAGGCTCTGGCTCCTGTGTGTTTTCTGTGAGTGGATTACTCAGAATAGGATTTTTCCAGACTTACAGACTCAGATGAGACGCCTCACAGATTGGCTCCTGAGCAAGAATTCTCTGGAAAAGAAGGAATCATAATCCTTTGATAATATTTTCCTAACATCCACTAAGCTCCAAGAGGAAGCTTTCTGAGAGTAATAAATTGTGTGTTCTCATTTATGTAAAACCTTTCTCCTAGCTTGGAGCTATAGCTCAGCTTTTAACTCGCAGTGTGGCTTTGGGCAAACCATCTAACCTCTCGCCTCAGTTTTCTTGTCTGTAAAATAAGAACAGTAAGAGGTAACACCTCCTGGGGTTGTTTGAGAAACAAATGACACACTCAGGGCACCCTGGCCACCCTGGGCACTGCCCGCAGTGGTCTCCAGGCCCATTGCTCATAGGCGCCTACAGACCAGCTGCTGTCACAACTCCGTTGTGACGCTCTTCTTATCGTTGGTTCCGTTTTCTGGACCTAACAGTCATAGAGAGGGTACGAAAAAATGTATACACATGTTAAGAGAGGAGAAAATTGTATTAAAATTGTGATAATATATACCAACAGCAAAAAGTGAATATTAGTCCCATTTGAGCACCTCTTGTAATTACAAAAGTCAAACATGACTTGAATGTTACAAATTTAATACAGCTTTTCCTTTCTTAACTTGTGTATACATTTTTGTTGGCACCCTCTGTATGTTTCTTGGACTAAAATCCACTTTTACCTAGTCTTTTTGAAACTGTGAACTCGGCTTTCAAGTCTCACCAAGGGTCCTGGGGCCACGGGCCCCTCTCCTCCTGGACCCTTGGGGGGGGGGCAGCCCCTCCTCTCCGCTCAGCTCAGCTCTGCTTGGAAGTGGAGATCCAGACGCCCCTCCTTTGAGTTATCTTCTCAGGGGAGATGATAGGTTACACAGAGTCATTCATTTCTTGCCAAAATCTTCTTTTTTTGTGTTTCTGGGCTGGGTTAAGGGGAAAAAAAAAAGGAGTGTCTTAGAAAAGAACCCTTCTCCATATTCTGCATGAACTCCTTAGCCCAGCCCAACATCAGGTGAGTCGGGCAATGAGGAAGATAAGGTAAGAAGCCCGGGCCACAGATGCTACCTCCGGGCGCCGACCCTGCCTGCCTCTGGCATACCAGCTCCTAACACATGTGCACTGTTCACTTCTTCACCCTCACCAAAATAGGTCTCAGGATGGTCTCTTAGGAATCCATGTCTACGCAACAATGAACAACCCTTACCGATGTTACATTACCAGTGGTAGTTGGCATCATGACGGGAGATAGGCTTGAAGTCAAAGGAAATAACCTCTCCCTGGACATTGACCATCAGTGGCAGCAGAGGTTGTAATGAAGAAGAGGTGAGGTCTCACTATGAGTCTCACTATGCTCAGACTGTTACAGCCTCGTTTCTCTTCACGGACATTGGCGACCGCTCCCGGGGAGACATGCTCCAGAGCTAACCAGTAAACCTCGAGGGCCTGAACTGTGCTCAACCAGCTGGAATGCAGTGTGGGGCACAGGTTGATAGAATTCTTCCAGGCTGCTAAAACTCTTCCCATAAGCCCCAGTTATTAGTTTAACCTCACTCAGGGCCAAATTTTAAAAGGATTGATTTTAAGACACTACACATCCCTATTTCAGACACTCACATCTGGAGACAGTCATATCTATCTCCTCTTTCAAAAAAGCCGTGACTTGGTACCTGACCCAGAGACTGCAGTTGCTCATTTTGCAGGTTTTCTGACCTGGATTAGGGGCTACCTGTGGGCTTAGCCTTGGCCCAGCCTTTGGGGCCAAATCTGTCTCTAGTGGGGAGAATTTCATGATGTTAAGTCAGGACCTCTTTACAGCTTCCTCTTCCTCTGGGCACTAATGACAGGGCTCAGCTTGGTCTTTGTGACTCCATCTATTTTCAGGCGTCCTGGTTACATTTCCTGCACCAGATCCCCGCCTGGCCCTCTGGGTGCCCCAGGCCCTACCATCTGGCACTTTCCACTGCCAGGTGCTCAAGATGAAGTTCGACTTCCCTGTCTCTTCTTTTCATCTCTTGTCCCCAGGTGTCTGCCTGGTCTCTAAGCTCCAGCCACCTCTCCAGTTGTTTATGGCAGGTACCAGTTGAGACTGTCACCTGTGCCCCAGCTGGGAAGAGCCTGCGGGTCTCCTGGATTCCCTTGACCACTCTTTCCTGTGATACCACCAGCCCAGAAATCTCTGAGAGTGTTTGCAAAATAGGAAAGTGCTGGCTGGTGGGAAGTTTAGGAGACTTAGTACAAATTAAAATAATTGGGGTAATTAGGGCATAAGTACCTTGTCCATGAGGGATGTAAGGAAATGAGTCTTTCATATCTTTGCCTCTGATCTGTACATATCACTTCTATTTTTTTTCATGTTGATTTTAAAACTTGGTCCATGCAGGAAAGGTTCAATTAGTGTTTCTGAGTCATTCATACTTGGGCTTGAAAAAAGGAGTGGGATGAGTCCTTACTATCTGGGAAATATTCTATTGCTTCTGTGAACCCTTCAGCTGGACCCTGTGGGTTCCACCTCCTGTTACTGTGTACCCATCAGCACAGAAAATAGACAGCGTGGGGCAGTGGTTTGTCAAGTCGCGTCCCTCCATTGTCACTTCCACAGTCACAACCGGCTTCTCAGTTGTGCGGTGACTAAGACCCAGTTTGGGGAGTTTAATGGGTTACGGGACTGCTGAGATTGGAATCCAGCCCATGTTTGAAAAGATGCGGCATGTTACTGTTCTCAGACAGAGAACTTTGATTACGTTTAATTTGAAATGTTTCCTGTTTTTTTTTTTTTGCTAAACATTTGTGAAATGATAACCCTGCTGTTTCAGAGAAAGTGATATACTTTACAAAAAGAAGATTCCTTTTGAAAAAATTCAAATGTAATTATAGTTTAGGATTTGTGATTTCCTGATAGAAAAAAAATCTGTGCAGTATTTTTTTTGAAAACGTGCTTTTTCACCTATAACTGGTGTTCCACTGGGTCTCTAAATGCAGGGTCTGAGGCATCTGCAAAGGGTCCCCAAATGCATCCTGGGGGTTGGTCTCCAGGGAACTCAGGGGCAGGTCCTCCCTGGCCCCACCGTGATTGCCACTGTAATGCGGGTTTGTTACTCAAGTTCCCAGAGGGGGCACTAGATAAGCAGGGCCACCGGGGAAGCTCCAGGGTCCCGGGGGGAGACACAGGGAACAAGAGGAAATGTGGCAGGAGCCTCTACTGAGGTGAATGGGCGGGGACCAGCAGTGTGACTAATGTCAGTGGGGTTGGGGCACACACTGCCTCCACCTTGCATCAGACCCTAATCGATGGGGTCATCAACTGGTCTTACCAGAGCAAAGGGGATAATAATAGAATGTGTCTAATCAGAATGTTGTGGCGATTACCAGTGGCCCAGCCTATAAGAGGACGTGGGGTGTGTTGGGCTCCAGCTCATGTGTCTGCACTTGAAGGGTACACTCACAGGTGAGTCATTGATATTTTTAGGAATTGACTAGCCCTCCAGGCTCAGTGAGGCTCCAGATGTCAATATTCCAGAAACGGAAAAACAATGGGATGGGGTGGAAGCCCCCACGAAGCAGATTTGAACCCCCCCTTCTGGAGATGCGCCCTGTGGGGGCCCGCGAGGTGCCCTGCAACTGTCTGTGAGCACATCCCTGGCTTCCTCGGAGACCACGCATGATAGAGTCTCCAGAGCCCCCTGGGGCCCAAGTGAGACTGCAAAGCTCCCAGCCCTCTCCACTGAAGGTTGGGGTGCAGGGAGAGGTGGGGGAGTCAGCTTCTACCTCAGCGATTTCTTCTAACTTGTGCACGTGAGGGCATGAGGGGACTTTATAGCCTGTTCATTAGTTATGATTCTTTCTTTTCAGGGAGACACAGCAGAGAGATGAAGATGCAGCCGGCAGTGGAGGGTGGGGGGGAGCACCCCGTGGGTGTGAGCTACTCATAGAATAAGTTAGAATACCAATGATCAGCTCCTGGATAACTAAATGTTAGTTAATAGTCATGAGAGTTCATGTATCACCAGATGAGTGTGTAATCTTGGGCATTTCCCAGGCCTCTCCCAGTCTCAGTTTTCACACAGGCAAATGGAAATCATAATGAACAGTGAGAGTTACTGAGGGTTAAGTGAAATAACTCACGTAAACGCTTAGCCTGTATCTGGCACATGCTAAAGAAAATGTGAGTTATTGTTACTTTGATAGATGTGATCTTTGTTTACATCTTTGGGAGGCTCAAAAACTTTTAGCAGAAAGCAAAATTTGCCTCAGACCCCACTGTATTTCCAGATACTGGCCCCCTTCTGATTGACATTCCATCAGAACTTTCTATGACAGTGCAAAGGGAACAAATAAGGGTTCATTGTAAGAAGTAAAAACTCATGAATATCCTGCCAAATCCCAATTACCATACACATCTTACAAAAAGAAATAAGCGGTTTATGTACTGCCGACCTCTGGATTTTCCTCGCATACTGTTCATTGGGTGAGCATGTTCCAATTTGTATGCTTGTTTTAAACACTGATCAACCTTCATTTCTTTATTGATGTCAGGTTCAACTAAGTTGCCTTAAGCAGATAAAGTGCTCCCTGCTTCCAAGTTCTCATCTTAAGCTTAATATATTCCATATTCCTGGGTCATTTTCTTGCTGTCATGAGTGAGCACAGTGCTGCTGGGTAGGAACTGAAGGTGGGAAGGTGGGAGAAGGCTGCAGACAGTGGCTGGTGTGAGGCGGCCACGTTCTGCTCAATCAGGGGTTTTATCTGATTATGCTGTGTGTGTGTACAGACGTTTCCAGGGCTGCCCCGGAGAATCCAAGACCATCTTCAGCATGAAAGGGAATCTGTAAAAGCATCATTTTTCTAAAAAAAAAAAAAAAAAAGAGCGGGAGGTGAGGATGGGCAATGTGCTTTTTCCCTCTGTGTTTGTAGCCTGTAGAAACACCGTTGCATCTAGGCTGGGCGCAGAAAGGGCCCCGTCTGGCCTGTGGCAACACTGGCTCCATTTGGAATAAAACCCACATGGAGAAACGTACAGAGGAAAGTATTCGGCGCGGGAACTGGGTGTGTTTCAGACGTTAAGTCTGCAGAGAAAAATCTGTAGACTTTTCTTTTTTTGTTTAAAGAAAAACAAGCCCCGGGAAATGAACTTTGAGAATTCCTTTATGCAGGAAATCTGCCCAGAAAAAAATGAAACATTTAGAAGCAATTCAACTAGTAATACAGGCAGTCCCCAGGATCCAGATAGGCTCTGTAGGTTTGTTCTGAAGTTGAATTTGTATGGAACTTGGAACAGGTACGTTTCCCTGTTACCTGTAATAGCCCCTGCTCCTAAGTACAAGTCCCATGTCAGTCAGATGTTTGCAACTCAGGAACTTACTGTGATAGCCTCCATCGGTAAGTGTGAGTTGTACTTAAGTCAGATGTTTGTAACTTGGGGGCTGTCTGCACCCACCTCCCCATCCTGGGAGCAAAAATAAAGACAGCATTTGGAAGACTGAAGAATTCACTAATGGTCATATAGAGACCATGATACACTGGGCAGAAATTGAAAGATAATCTTCCGGCTTGCTGAGAAAGGATTTTCTCTGTGTGTGTAAGTAACTGTGGCCACGCGTGAGTGTGTGGTCAGTGGTAACTGAGTGACCACTGCACTGTATACGGTCTGCTCACGCTCGCCCCTCCTCTCCTTCCAGTTTTCCTCTCACCTTCTAGGTGTCCGAGTGCAGGAAGAGTAACACTGAACCGATAAAGCACAGGGCGAGCCGGGGAACGTTCCAGGCCCTCACATCCTGGAGCCGCTCGCCAAGGGTTAACAGGCCTTTTCTGCTTCCTGTGCTGCAGACGCAGAGAGGCCCAGGCCCGGGGGCTGGCACGGGGCCTTGGGCAAGTTTTCTGACCCCTTGATGCCAATATCGTCTCATTTATCAAATGAAGGTTTAAGTGGCACCTCCTTCATAGGGACGTTGTCAGCGTCAACTGAATTCATAAAAATTATGTTATTTCCATCATTGCCTCCACTCTTCACACAGGAAGCCGGTTTGGATGCTTCCTTAACGGGATGCCAGTCCCCGGACATGCTGGGCTGTGCTATTTATCTGTCCATGTGAGACGTTTCTCCAACTCCAGCCCCCAAGAATCAGTCTTCTGACACCACCTTGTCAACACATGGCTTTGCGACTCACGGCATCAGTGAAGAGAGTGGGCTCTCAAATATTGTTTCATTCAAATGTGACCCATACTGAGCAGATCTCAGTGACCAGAGCTAGTTACATGTCCGGTGTAAGGACGGCAGAAAACAAGGGGCAGCATGTGGGTCTTTGGTGAATAGTCAGGGCCCTCACCCCAGGTGCTGGGAATTGTGCCCCTGCAATGGGGTACCTTGGAGAGCCGCTGGGTCCTGGGACCCTGGTGTAACACAGCCCAGACTAGTACTGCCCATGCCACCTCACAAGTCACCATCCATCTGTGGGTGTCAGGCAGACTCCCAGGCTGGCATTCCCACCTGCCCCTGGACACCACGTTTGGGAGGCTGGGATCCGTCTCTAAGGTCAGATTTTTAAGTGAGTCATTTTGTCCAGTTTCATTTCCTCTATGGTTTATTCTCCTTGCTACTAACCCAACCAATTAAGTTCTCTGTGGGCTTAAGGCTAAGCCTACAGAATTAGAACAGTGATGATGACATGCATGTCAAAACACTGCACTGCACCCAACACATGACTGGACATAGGGATGAAAGAAACCAATATGTCACTGCAGGTACGGCGGCATTTTAAAAATGGAACTGGCCACAAAGATTGGTCCACCAATTGAATTGTGAGTTTGTGCATATATTTGTGTGTGTGTTTGTGCATGTGTTTGCGTGTCTGCACGTGCATGAATTCACAAATTCAAAATATGCTCGACTTGACCTTAGGCTGTACTCATAATTCATCTTTACATTTATTCACTGAATACTCTGCCACCTGCATAAATTCTCATGCACCTTCTGTGGGTTACAAGCATTTTGCTCACTCAATGTACTTAAGTTTTCAGAGGAAGACAAGAGACCAAGTTGCTGAGCAAGTAATAGCTGTTATCACCTCCAAGGGAGGGGTCCCAAGAGGTCAACCCACAGACTGGAGGTACCAAGGTCGCGAAGAAAGACACGACTCACACAGGCACTGGATGGAACAACACTTTACTCAGGTAGAAAGGACACAGAGCATGCGCAGCTTCAGTAGTGGATGTCAGTCCCCCATTGCCAAGGAGATGGTCTGCAGGAGGCCCTCTTGTGTGCAAGTGAATGACCTTAATCCTTCCCCTGTGGGGTCTGAAATGCAGACAGCTGGGGCATCTCTGCGAGCCACTGATAAAGAATGAAGGAGGACCTGAAACAGAGGAAGAAATTCCCAAAGAGATCTGCCTAGCACAGGCCGGAGGGCGCCTTCTCTCCCTGTAAGCAATTGTGCCTGTCCATCACACGTATGTAGCTGTCCAGGGGCCAGAAGACTGCGCACATGACACCACCTTTCCCAGCAAAATTCCATGTGGAAAGTGATAATGGGTGACTCAGAAGTGGGCAGAACCCTTGTAGATTTGCAGAATGGCTCCTGACTTTGGCTTCAAAGAAGGTGGCATCTGAGCAGGCCACTAAGGCAGTGGGTAGCAATAGAGAAGGAAGAACGCTCATGGGAGAGCTTCCTTGAGAAGTGCGGGCATGATTCTGGCTAAGCCCAGGGCACAGGGAGGGAACTAGGAAACCAGGTGGGGAAGGGTGAGTAAGAAATAGAACAGGTACTGCCTTCAGTCCCCACTAGGAGATGGGGGTAAGGGGTGGAAAAGATGAAGGTTGTTGGACATAGTCATGTGTTGAATTGTGTCACCCCCAAAGACATGTCGAAATCCTAATCCCGTATTTGGAAATAAAGTCTTTGCAAGCCATAATCAAGTTAAGCTGAGGTCATTGGGAAGGTGGGGGGCAATCCTGACTGGCCTGATGTCCATGTAGAAGGAAAGACACACAGACTCAGGGAGGTGACGTGAAGACGCACAGGGAGCCTGCTATGTGACAAGGTTAGAGTCACATTGCTGGTGCTGCCAGCAATGGCCAGAACATGAGAGAAAGACACCAACCCGGTCCCCCCGGGAGCCCACTTAGAGCACAGCACGCACCTTTGTTTCAGAATCCTGCCCTCCTCCGGGAAGTGTGAGACATTACATTTCTGTTGCTCTAAGCCACCCAGTTTGTGGTGTTTTGTTATGGCAGCTGGAAAGGACTGAGACAGAAGTGTTGGTTGAGTTCACCCCTGGGCCCATGGCCATTCTGATGCTCTGTGTGAGCTGAGTGGCCTGGAGGACGCTTCTACAGCTCCAGGAGCACGTGCTGCTGAGATGCTTTGGAAAGGGCACTCACTGGTGCCTTTCCTGGGACAATGGCGTTCACGACAATGACTGCGCCTTGTCCTAAATATATGCGAGAAATATTTGTGCTGGAGATGCCTAACACATTTGTTTGGATGCAGGGATGAAAAGAACCAGTGGTCACAATATATACCACAACATTTACAAGCAGAACTGGCCAATGAGCATGGTCAAAACCAATTGAACAGAACATCCAATGACCCTGCCAGTCACAATTCCCCCAACGGCATGTGAGGTTCTCATAACCAACCAAGTCCTCAGTGTGTAGTGTTAAATAGTTTCCATTTACAATGCCTTTCTCAGGTCTTCTCAGCCTCTAGGCAGACATAATTAAAAACCCTCATTGAACACATCTTCAGGACATGCACATTTTAAAAAGATCTACATTCAGCCGAAAACAACAGACTGACAATGAAAGGACAAAGCTTAGCCTGAAAGCCTTTATAGGTCACTGCGAATGGTTGCTGTACTTGCAAGGTCCTTAGCAGGAGAGCCTGAGTCACCGGCCCACCACAGACTCAGACCTGCCTGAGCAGCCAGCTGGGTCAGACAAGGGCAGGGTCAGGATGGGCTGCCTCAAGTTAAAGCAGAATTTATTATAAATGTAGACCAAGCTAGAAGGCCCCGGAGCAGACCGTGACCATGCTTAGCACAGAGCAAAGCAGGTATGGGGAAGGAAGAGGAGTTTTTTTTTAAAGACTATGATATGCCACGTTCAAAAAGTAAAGTAGTTACAGGTGCAGAGCTTAGTTGGAAGAACTTCCTTGGTGTTTCAGCGCTGTTTGTGCTTTTAGTAGCTAATGCAGGAGTCAGGAGGACTCATCTTCTTTGGTTTGGAGCCTCTTGAGGTGTGGCCCAGGATGTGGGGACATCCTGTGATGTCCATACACAGGCCCGACCTATAGTAGGCACTCTGTAAACACTTTGGGGACCAACAAGAGATGGGGACCACATTTATTGCGTGGAGAAAGAAGGATTCAAATGCTGGACACGGGAGCAGAATGATTTCAAAGTGGCTGCTGCCTCCAGTCCCATCCTGACTCCCTGAATGGCTTTGTTCATGGTGAGTGCCAGTCCTCTACTCACCATTCACACGTGCACTGGCCCAGCCTGACAGGGCAGCACCATAATGATGCCGTTGCTGCGTCCATCAGCCGGGAGCACCCTGCAAGGAAGCCAGTATGATCCACTCGGGGCAGGGTGGAAGGCAAGGCTATCTGGTTTGTTTGATATCAGTCTGAAATAGTAACCAATGGCTGGAGACAGACGTGGAGCCCCACTGTGCTCATTTCACACATTCTAATTAAGAAGCACAGGAAAGAAAGTGGCTTCCGCTCTGGGGTGGATCGTGTTGTCCAGCGTCGACTCATCTCAGCTTCCTGATGGCACCCTCATCTACCACTCCTAAAAAAGTAGACTTTTTATTCGGTAGAAAAAAGTATTATGTTTTCCCCACTGAACTTGTCTTGGACCCCAAAGCACCTTATTCATAGGTGCTTCACAAACACGACAGACTCCTCTTGACATGTGGGCAGTGATGTTGTAGAAGAGAAAACCAGAAGACAGGCCAACGTCTTCCTGCCTACTGGCTGGAGACATTGAACCCTTGCCACCTGCTCCTGCCCACAGGGCTGCTAACAGCTCGGCAGCTTTCCCTGGAATGAGGGACCAATGAGAGAGAGAGAAAGAACGCTGCCCACGTCCAGGATGCGAGGCACAGTCTTTTTATAATCTACTCTCCAAAGTGACTTCCCATCACTTCTGCCATATTGTATTCACTAGGATTGTTACTAAGTCCAGCCCACACTCCAAGAGAGTGGACGACACTGGGGCAGTGGGGAGCACCAGGTCCCATCACAGAACCCACCTACCACACCTCACCTTTGCAGAAAACAGCGACACGAGATCACCTGTCTAAGTAGCAGCAGGAGCAGACAGTCGGGGGAGTGTGCTCGTGTATCACAGACCGCTCACTCTGACGCATTGGCTTCTCCTGCCTGCAGAGCACCTGCATGGCATCTCTGCGGAAGGCTGCTAAGACGCACTCTACTGAGACTGATTTTTTTTCTCTCAAAGACTCCCTTCGGTAGAGCGAATAGCCCTCTGGCACCTAAGGGTAATTGTTCCCGGGCAAGGTAGCTCAGCGGTCTGCATTGGGAACCTGGATAAGCCGGGCTGAGACCTGGCCAGTCCCAGGCCCCAATAAGCGGTGGCAGCGGTGGGTTGTGACGTCTTTCATTGCAAGGAGCTACAGAAGTTCCCAGGCAGCAAAACTCAGATGCCAAGGCTTGTCATAGGGGAGGTGGTCAGGACTTGGCCGGCCACACAAAGCCTGCAGAAGTTCCCCGGTCAGCACCAGTCTCATGCCAACTTCTGGACCTGAGTTTCTAGAAGTTGGCCTGCTGGCTCCTCTACACTCCCCACCCTGCTGTGTGGGGCTTGCCTGCCCTGAGGCTCCAAGGTCAGAGCACTCTCATTGACCATGATGCTCAGAGAAGGGGAGGGACTAGAGGTGACTAAGGCCCCATTCCTACCCTCAGGGAATGCCAGGGCCAAAGGCAAGAGTAAGCGGGAAGGGGCAGCCTCGTCTGCCTGAGTTTGCCAGCCCTTGGTGCAAAAACAGCACAAGTGGGCCCCAAATGAAATTTCCAGAGATGTTTGTTCCTCTCAAAGTTCCTGCAGAATTTCCAATGCTTCTCCAACCCTCAACGAGGTCCTTAAAATGACGGCTTGTGGCTTCTATCAATCCTTCCACCCCCAGCTTCCCAAACCTCAGGGCCAGAGTATCGGGCCGTGTCTGCTTTGGTTTAAACAGAGCATTACAAATCTTTCCCCTAATCTTTCTTGGCTTCTTGCCCTCCTTCCCCAAGTACTGCTTACTCCAGCATTCAGAAAACAGCTTGTCCCTTTATCAAATACCGTAGTTTATAATTTCTCAAGTCTTCATTTTTGAAGGATGTGGCTGCCTCTCTGAAACCTTTGACTGTGCTCACACCACGTGATGTGTTACTCTGGGGCCCTGAAGTTTTGGTTCACTCTGAGCTACAGGGATGGATTTCCGGAATCTGCTTTACCTGATCTGAAGCAAAACTGGACTCTACCCACACAATTCCCACTCAACTCAGTCTTAGAATAACATGGTTTAAGTCGAATGCAATGGGACAGTAGAGATCTTAGTAAAGTGACTAATCTGAGACCTAGGGGAACTCCATAGGATGGCAAGCATGGCCCCTACCCAGCCCAGGCCTCGACTGCAGCTGAACAATGGAGTGGGAAGTTCACACCTCCTCCCCTGGCCCTGACATCTCTCACCAGCAATGTAACGTGGCCATTACCATCTTGGGCTGGGACACCATCCAGACCAGGCTCTACTACTTGTCAACTAGGTGATCGTGAATGAATTATACACACCAGGACTCATTTTCTTTATCTCCAATAGAAGGAAAGCGCTAGAATCTACTGCAAAGTAGATTGTTTTTCAGATTAAATGATAAAATGCAAGCCGAGTGCTAAGAATAGTGCCTGCCAGCCACAAGTGTTCAGTAGATGGGAGTGTCTATCATTACCCTGGAGGTTGGAGGGCTCTTCTGCGGGCCCATGGCGTTTTTCATCCTCAGCCTTTGCACCTGTCTGTATATCCTGGTTTCCATCAAAATGTGCATTCCCTCAACATCCATCCTAATTTACTGCATGAGAGCAGAAAAGCTAAGAAAAACCAAAGGTGCAAATAACAAGAAATTGGATTTAACGGTTACTCACCCAAAGATATTTTATGCTACAAAGCACAATTTTCATTGAAGTGTTAATTTCTCTCAGCGAAAATTAAAGCAATAAAGCCATGACAGGTGGGTACTCATAGCCATCCTTTGCCGGTATCAGTTGTTGGCTAAGGGCAACTTCCTGAGCTGGGGTCTGCTCTTTTTGACCATGTGTCCTTTTTAGGGCTGTGGCAAGGGTTAAAGAGATTTGCAAGGCTCAGCAACTTGGAAGTATTTGCTTGTGAGTATTTGCTTTTTCCTCTCTTTTAAGTCCTGAACTTAGGTGTGCTGCAGTATTTTGAGGGCAGGGTGCAGATGACTCTGAAGTGCATCTAAAAATAAGAAATGATAAAGGGATTGATACATTGGTATATCCTGATAAAATAAGTCTAATAAAAAGTTTTTTTTGAGAAAGACGCACTCTGTTGCCCAGGCTCAAGAGCAATGGTGTCCTTATATCGCACTGCAACCTCAAACTCCTGGCCTCAAAATACCTTCCTGACAGCTTCCTGACTAGCTGGCATTAGCACCACCACGCCTGGCTAATTTTTCTGTTTTTAGTAGAAATGAGATCTCACTCTTGCTCGGCTGGTCTTTAACTACTGACCTCAAGCAATTCTCCAGGCTTAGTCTCCCAGAGCGCTAGGATGACAGGTGTGGCCGTGCCCGGCCCAACTTTTAATGGTGGGTATACAGGTGTTCAGGTGTACAGATGTATAAGTGTTCACAGTAAAGTTCTTTCAACTTTTTCATATGTTTGAAACTTTTCATAGTAAAAGAATTTTTTAAAGAATGAGAACAAAACAGGATAATGTCACACAAAAACAGGGTTTAGCTGTCTTTCTCTAAAAGAATGGCTAACAGAGGTAATTTAGGAACAAGGAAAGTGGCCACAGAAGGAAAAATAACTGAAATACAGAAAAACACCTATAGTTTGGTAGGAGAATAATTAGAGTCAATTCATCCTTAGGTCCTATTATTGCTTGAAAGTAGTTAAGCTATTGACTTTATTTTAGTAAAACTTTATTCAAACTAATATGAGGGTACAATATTTAGGTTACAGTGTTCTTACTTCTGGGGTAAAGCTCCATTTGTAGACGGGCCCCTCACCCAGGGGGGGCTTTCCACACCCTCACAAAGTGCACATTAGGTGACATCCCACCTCATGTCCTCCCCCTTCTGCCAGATATCCCCCTCCTGACCCCCTCTGACTTCCCTCTACCTCCGAACTGGATTATAATAGTGTTTTATTGTTCTTATGAGCATGTAATTGT
>CAUYON010144356.1:0-22911 GCA_963573935.1 Arctocebus calabarensis
AAGAAACCATGTTACACTGGTTGCATTTGTTAGGAAAAGACCCTCTTACAATCGTGTTTTGCCCCCAAAAGGTGTGGCACACACCAAGACCCCAAGACCCCACCCCCCTTACTCCTTCCCTCTCTCTGCTCTTCCTGTCCCCACCCCTCCCTCATTCTTCCTCTCTCTGCTCTCCCCTTCCTTCACCCCCACCATGTGGCTCTCCTTTTTGTTTTTTTTTTTAATATATTTTTTAAATTTAATTTTATTTATTTATTTATTTTTGAAACACAGCCTCAAACTGTCACCCTGGATAGAGTGCTGTGGCATCCCAGCTCACAGCAATCTCCAATTCCTGGGCTTGAGCGAGTCTCCTGCCTCCACCTCCCAAGTAGCTGGGACCACAGGCGCTCACCACAACGCCTGGCCATTTTTTGGTTGCAGCCGCCATTGTTGTTTGGCAGGCCCGGGCTGGATTCGAACCTGCTAGCTCAGGTGTATGTGGTACGTGGCTAGCGCCTTAGCCGCTTGAGCCACAGGAACCAAGCTTTTTTTTTTTTTTTTTTTGAGACAGAGTCTCACTGTGTCGCCCTTAGTAAGGTCCTGTGGCATCACAGCTTACAGCAACCTCAAACTCTTGGGCTTACGCAATTCTCTTGCCTCAGCCTTCCAAGTAGCTGGGACTGCAGACTGCCCTCCACAACACCTGTCTATTTTTTTGTTGCAGCTATCGTTGTTTAGCAGGCCTGGGCCAAGTTTGAACCTACCTGTCCTAGTATATGTGGCTGGCACCCTACCTACTGAACTAGGGGTGCTGCCCTGGCTCTCCCTTTTAAGGACTCATGTGACTGGCTTGGGGCTATCTGGATAATCCAGGATGATCTCCCAATCTCAAGGTACTTAATCTTAGTCGTGAACCTGAAAACGCCTTTTACCCTGTAAGGTAATTTTTTACAGGCTCGGTGCTCATAGCTCAGTGATTAGGGCGCTGGCCACATATACTGAGGCTGGTGGGTTTGAACCCAGCCAGGGCCTGCTAAACAACAATGACAATGACAATGACAACTATAACAAATAAATGACAACTATAACAAAAAATTAGCCAGGTGTTGTGGTGGGTGCCTGTAGTCTCAGCTTCTTGGGAGGTTGAGGCAGGAAAATCACTTAAGCCCAACTGTTTGAGGTTGCTGTGAGCTGTGACACCTTGGCACTGTACCAAGGGCGACATCTGTCTCAAAAAAAAAAAGGTAACCTATTTACAGGTTCAAAAGTGAAGGGGAAAGCATGGAAGTTTTGGGAGACCCATTATTCTTCCCACATTTAGTGATAGAACCTAAAAATGGTTCCAGTCATAAAAAATGGCCTTAAGGTGCAGTTGCTCACACCTGTAATCCTAACACTCTGGGAGGCTGAGGCAGGAGGATCCCTTGAGCTAAGGAGTTAGAGACCAGCCTGAGCAAGAACGACACCCCATCTCTACTACAACAGAAAAATTAGCTGGGCATCGTCAGGTGGCTGAGGCAAGAGGATTGCTTGCGTACTCCAGCCCGTGAGACAGTCTCAGACAAACAAACGAAAGGGCATAAAGAAATAAGACCATCTGGATGTTGGTAAAAATGTAAGCAATAGTTTATTAAATGTCGGCTTGGTGCCTGTAGCTCAGTGGCTAGGGCACCAGCCACATATGCTGAAGCTGGCGGGTTCGAACCCAGCCTGGCCCTGCCAAACAACAATGACAACTACAACAACAAAATAGACGAGTGTTGTGGTGGGTGCCTGTAGTTCCAGCTACTTGGGAGGCTGAGGCAAGAGAATCACTTAAGCACAAGAGTTTGAGCTTGCTGTGAGCTGTGATGCCACAGCACTTTCCTGAGGGTGACATAGTGAGACTCTGTCTCCAAAAAAAAAAAAAAAATAATAATAATTCATTGAAGCTAATCTATAGCTTTCATATGAAGGCTAAAACCCAGTTATAGCACAAGAAATGGGAAAGGGGCAAGGGAAGGGAGGGGAGGGGGGAGGATGGGTGGAGGGAGGGATTGGTGGGATCACACTTATGGTGCATCTTAGAAGGGTACAAGTGAAAATTACTAAATGCAGAATATAAATGTCTTCATATAGTGATTAAAAGGCCATGAAGGCTATGTTAAATAGTTCAATGAAAATACTTCAGATTGTATATGAAATCAGCACATTGTGCCCCATGATTGCACCAATGTACACAATTATGATTTAATAAAAAAAAATCTCAAAAACATCATGTTAAGTTAAAGAAATTAGTCACAAAAGACCGTATGTTATATGATTCTATTTATATGAAATGTTCAGAATAGGCAAATCCATAAGCATAGAAAGTAGATTACTGGTTACCTGATGTTGGAAGTAGTAATGGGGTTTGGTTGAAAATAGGCAAGATAGATGTCATTGATGTCCAATGTCCTAAAATTGGATTGTAGTAGTGGTTGCACCACTCATTAAATTTACATAAAAGCACTTTAAATAAGTGAATTTGATGGCATGTAAATTATTCCTAAATATATTTTTAAAACTCTGTGAAGCAAGAGAAAAAGAGAATGCTCATTTCTTTACTTTGACAAGGCATTAGAGGCCACTAGGCCATTACAGGATTTTGCTGCAGTGGTGGTGGTAGTGATGGTGATACAGGATTCCACCACTCAGGGCTAGACAGGGAGCCCCCACTCTTTAGGCCCAGGTGAGCTTAGAGGTCAGACTCCCATTTCCAGGCACCAGCCGTGTTGGGACACACCCTCTGGGCTCTGATAAGATCATGAACAAAGCAGCCTGTGATGGTTTTTTGGGTGGTTTCACGTTGTGTAGGAGCACACACTCAAATCCCTTCTCAGGGACAAAGACTGTAAAGAACATGATAACCTTGCCCTAGTGGAGGAGGAACTACATTCTTTCATTTGTTAAGGCACCCACTAACTTTGAAAAGATGTTTTTCCATCTACCAACTGTTGGCCATGTGTAATTCTCTAGACCTAATACCTCTAGATAAAAGAGCCCATGTGGAGACTCCTGAGTGAGTTCTTCAGTTCTTTCCTCCTTCCATAAGCTCTGGTGCTTTCTACTTCTTCTGTATTCCTTTCTAACTCCTAATAAAAATCCTGTCTTACCACTGATCTGTGGTCCGTGGGTTCATTCTTCGAATCCCCGAGACCAAGGACCTACTGAAGAATGAAATCCAGTATCAATGGTAGGGATAGTGGTTTTCCCAGGAAAGTGGAGGGTCAAGCAATGATCTGGTCTTTTAAAAAATATTTAAAAATCCATTACAAAAGAACGTAGCAACATTCAAGTCTGCAGACTTGAAATTTGGAGTAGCAGTGGAGGCAAAGAGAAGTGGAAGGATTTTTAAAGTATTCAGGATGTAGAAGTGACAAGATTTTGTACTCAGTAGATGTAGAGAATAAGGGTAAGGTGAGAATGCCTCAGACTCAGTGTGATTAAAGTTGAATTCCTGGGAGAGGGAGGAGAACTTATGGTAGAAGGAATGAGGGCATGAGGTGGATCTCACCTAATGTGCACATTGTGAGGGTGTATAATACGTCCTCTGTGTGAGGGACTCTTCTACAAATGGAACTTTATGCTGGAAGTGAGAACCATGTAACCTAAAAATTATACTCTCATATTAATTTGAATTAAGTTTTTTTAAAAATAAAGTTGAATTTCTGTTGTTTTCCTAAACTTGTTGTCCTTCCATGCTGTTAGTCTCAGTCTGTGGATCCATATCCTGGCACAAAGTAAGCATTCATTGATTGTCTTTGGAATGAAGAAATAGAGTATGATGAATAGTGTAAAAATATGGCTAGACAAAGCAGTCACCAAGTCCTGCCAAAAGGCCAGTCCTAAACTCACCTTCAAGGTTGGCTCAGCAGATGTCCAGCACAATTTCCCTCTTATTTTTTAGACAATCTGGGAAATCATCAGATCTCTCCCTCACTCAGAAAAACACTCACCGTCTATAGCAGCCACTTCCTGCTGGGACCTCTAGGTGTAGAACAGGCTGGTTTTTTCCCAAGAGGTTCTTAACCCAGTAAAACTTTACCTAGGGCAACAGTAGGTGCATGTACAGCTCATGTGAGCATGGGGATGTTTGTTGCCTTAGAGAGGGGGCCTCAGTGGTGCCCAACTGGAGGATCTATGTTCAGTTTGCCTCCAAGCAGAAAGACACTGTTCCCAACAAACAGGTTTATTAATCCAGGGGTCCCCAGCCCTAGCCCTGGTGGGCAGAAAACACAGCTGCTAGAAACATCATAAACACTGTGTGTTCAGTTTGGATATTTTAGTGACATTTTCAGAGCTGACATACAGAACTACTTGTGGTTTCTGATACAAATGCCAACACAAGGAAATGATTCGTCCCAGTCCAAACTTCCAAGAAATAAAGAATTAGGTGGGGCCCTCTAAACAAGCCCCCAGACTAACCCACTCCAGTGAACATTGCCTTAATCATGGTAGTAATAAGATGAAATATAACTTCTTTAAGTATTGTGATAAATGTCAATACTTACTTCTCTGGTAGTTATAAAAATTGTAGTATTTTGCATAATATATGATTTCCTATATCATTATAAGCAGTTTCTTAATGAGGAGGATTTGGAAGTTGATACCATAATGTTGGTCTATAGTGCTTATAATTCTTGTTTGTCTACATAGTGAAGTTAATGTAAAACAAATTGTATGTAATATTTACTAAAGTTGTGTCCTGAAAGGGCAATAGCACCCTAAGAAGCAAGTCTAAAAAACTTACTGTTTGGGAGCGTATTATGGAATTTTTTCTAAAATAGATGGGTCAAGTTTTCTTCGGGTATTGTGTATAGTTAAATCACCCAACTCTTTATCATGAGATTTCTCGTAGGCAGTGTACTATGTCCATTCATCACATAACATTTCAAGTAAAATTTTTGCTAAAATTTGTAATAGTAAAGCATTCACAAAAGCATTCTTCAGTGCTAACATTCAATAGCTTGAACGAAAGTCTTTTCCAGTTTTCAGGCCACTGGGAAATGTTGGCCTTTTCAGGGTTGTTTTCAGAACACACGAAGAACTTCCTAGGCCAGGTCTGCAGCTTGACTCCAGAGATGCAGACAAAGGGTAAAATCTGGGCAGAAAACATTAGTGGATAATGAAAATGAAAGAAGGTGCTGCAAGGTCTAGCAGACAGCTGAGCTCTACCTTTCATTGTCATGTAGAACACAGAGGTAGGGAAAGGGTAGGGACTCGCGGAAAGCTGGATACCAATCAGTGACAGATTCAGGTTGGAAAGTTCAACCGAGTTTAAAACAATGTACACTGGGCGTCATTCCCAACGCAAGCTTGCTGCAACTCTTACAGCTCTTCCTGAATCCTAGGCCCATCTGGCCCCGCGATGGATCTCCAGGCGAACTCTGTCGCGCAACTGGCACAAACCGTGACGACAGCCCTGCGGCAAGGCAGTAGTGGCCTTCTCCTCCGCCAAAACTAACGTAAGTACCACTGTCCTAAGACCCAGAAACCTGGGTAGGAATCGCCGCCAAAGCACGCGGCGCCAGGCATTAATGCAAGCGTCTGGGCAAACCCATCCGTAGCGCCCATCCAGGAATTCCCTTCCTCGACCCCAAAGACAGGACCCACCTGTGTTGGAGGTCGTGATTCCCAACTCCGCAGAGAATGAGGACTTCCAAGCTAGGAAGGCCTCAGGAGGCTACCTTGCACCCGCTTTTTCGCCTCTTCCTTCCCCGCCCCCGTCAAGTGTCGGCTGGGCGGTCCCCTCCCCCAGCCGTCTCAGGCCCAGCCAGAAGCCTGGAGGCCCCGCCCCTTTCTTTTCGGCAGTGCGGTATGGGTGCCTAAGCGGTCGTGGGACCTCACCCGCTGTAACCTAGAGGCTCCAATCCAGAAAGATTGGAAAGAGGCTCTCTTGTCAATCGCCATAATTAAACAGATTTGAAGTCCTCGGCGTGGGGGTGGGTGGGTGGAGAAAAGACTGGCGCATTAAGCTACAATGCGTGTAAAACCTGGACCTCCTGCCTGCTATTTCATTGCTCTCCCGATTGCCCCACTATGCTTCTATTTATGGTGGCTTATCGAGGTTTGCTAGAACTAAAATTCTTTTACTACCCTCACACCACTTTCTTGGACTTATGAACATGGTTTACCACTCACTGTTGGACTCCCGTTGATTTACTTGAACATCTTGAATCCAGGATCCAGGTACACTGCTAAATACAGTGAGCACTAAAAGGGAATAAACCATAAGGAAGGAACATACTTATGCAGGTAAAAATTTAAGAACAATACGTATTATAAAAAAGGCAATTGAAAGCTAGGATACAGAAAAAATATTGAGAGCAAAAACAAACAAGCAAATATAATGTATACACATTGAAAATGGGAAATTGTGCACTGTTATACTGGTTACAGATTCAAAGTGTTAGTCTAATATAAAAGAGTAATAAAGGAAATGGTTTGTAGAAGAATCAACAGAAGCCATGAACCCTCTACCTCCATGGAAAACTGTTAGCTCATTATTCTTTTTACTTAATTTAGATATTACCTCCTCTGTGAATCCTTCCCTGTCTTTCCAAGATGGATTTATATTCTTTTCCCTGGACCTAATATGCCCAAGCATACCATTTATTATGGATTAAAATCTCTCTTTTTTCATGTTTGTGTCCTCCAGTGAACAAGAAACTTCTTGAGAGCAAAAGAATTGTAGTTTTTCATATTTTTTCCCAAACTTCTAGCACAGCGCCAAGCATCTATATATTTTATAAATGTTTATTGCAAATTGCCTAGAACCAGTGAGTAGACAAACTGAAGATCATAACCAGAATGTAAATTAATGTAAACAGGAAAAACTGAGTAAGATGAGAGTCTAGATTTAGTCTGGCTGGAATACATGCAACAAACACCAATGAGTACTTCCTGTATTCCAGGAACTGTACTAAGCTCTTGGTGTAAAATGATAAACAAAGACCAGATATTGTCTGTGCCCTTATGCTCTTATGTTTAAAGAACAAATAGGAGTTGGCTGAGATGAACAGGAAAAGGGAAAAAAAAAATCCCAGACAGATTTAACACCATGATTCAGGGTTCTGTAATAGAAAAGAGCATGACAGTAGCTCAGTAATAAGCTCAGTAAAGTTAAACTGAAATCAACAGATAGAAGGTACTCAGAGACAAGAGATTGGTACACAAAACCAGTTTGAGTCAGTAAAAGAAGTCAGTTGCTTTAGTAACGGTAACCAACATTTTAAAAACCTGAACTATGTGCCAAACACTTGGCTAAATACATATTTTATAAACAAACATTTAAGATAGATAATATTATTACTTTAAGGATAAGGCAACTGAAGCACAGATAGATTAAGCAAGTTTGCTAGGATCACATGGCAGTTAAGTTTCAGACCTCAGATTCAAACTTACATAATCTGATTCCAAATCCTAGGGCAGGAGCTGTAATAAGAAAAAATTACAAAGAAGACTTTTACAAAATATGTTCATTGGTCCTAGGTATTTGACATCTATAAGAAACCACACTAATAGCTTCAAGAAACAATATCCTGGACTCAGATATTAATCCTCTAGACATAAGGCTTTGGCACAGACATTAGTTGATATTAGCAGTGGTAGTGGTTTGGTGGGTGACACCATGAAGAAGCAGGGATCTTATCATAAGCCGTCAGTACCAAGTCAGAGCAGAGCAGGAAGAAAATGGTAAATTACCTCAGTGATACTTTGAGGGGGAGATATGAGACCATGGGCAATGGACTTCACTTTCATGACCCCCACTTTCCTTTTACAAACCTATTTCACAGAACTGTGATGATTAAATGAGACAACAAGTTTAAAGCACCTGACCATGCCTGGCACCCAGTCAATGCTCAATGAGTATTGGTTGCTATGAGGCTGGAGATTACTGTCATAATGTTGCATTTTAGTGACTGAAGGAAAGGAGGCATAATCAACCAGGGAAGATGTGATTCAGGGACCATATCAGGAAGGTGACATGGAATGTCAGATAACTACTGAATGAGTGGTGGAAAAAGTTTATGCCCTCTGCTTTGTATAAATTACAAGCTTTGTATCAATTATACCGTTTTGTCCCTAAATTTAGTTAGCAGTTGCTGTTAGTAACCAAGTGTTTTAATTGTTTTCCCTTATGGGGTTATGTGTGTGTGTATGTGTGTGTGCATGTGCATATGTAGCTGCTTGTACAGTGTATGACACAGAGTGAAACTTAAAGAATAATTGTGGAATGAATTAATTAATGGCTGAATAAATAGCAATAAGTACAATTGTGCTAGAATATGAAATAGAAAATAACAACAGTAGTATCTGGGTCCTTTTATGTTCCAGCCACACTAGCCTTCCTCTGCCCATAGAAAACACCAAATTTGTTCTTATTCTGCTTCCAGAATATAATCTACTCATGCATTTGTTCCTGCCTCAACTGCTAACATTCAAGGCCATGACTTGGCTTTTTTTTTCTTAAATAGTCAAATAGTAAATATTTTAGGCTTTATGAGACACAATCTCTGTGTTGAACTACTCAATTCTACCTTCATACAATGAAAGCAGTCACAGACAATACATAAATGAATGTGTGCATGTGTTCTGATAAAAGTTTATTTACAAAAACAAGCAAGAGGCAGGATTTGGACTATGGAATATAATTTGCCAGTCCCTGCTCTAGATCAAATTACCACCTTCTCTTTCTTGGACTGTTGTGTTGAATGATGTGTGGGAGCTGTCATCTTTGGCTAACATCTACATCTTGCTTGTATCAGCAGTTACTGAAGGTTTATTGCTCTCTAATCCTATTAATGACCTTAAGAATTCTTGAAAAGTTATTAAAACCATATATTAATTGTGATTCTGAATTTTGATTGGTCAAAAATGGTCTTTAAAAGAACCAACTACTAGTGAACATTGAAAGAGTTAAAAAAAAAAGGAAAGAAATAAAATAATAAAATTTATAATGAAGGTAGTGACATTTAGCCAGAAAATAAATATTCTGGACACAGTGCAATGTTGAATTTGGCTAAGGCTGTGGTCTATTACAACAATTCTGTTATGTACTTTATAGAGAAAGAAATGCTAAAACTTTTCAGAAATCATCTAAAAGCTGAAAAGTATGCTCATTTGTGTCTACAGAGAGAAGCATTGTTTACTCCCACCAAAATGTGATTCAACACAAGCTCAGTGGCCTATGCCACTGATCAGATTTGAGTGAAGAGGTGAATCAGATTTGCAATGAAGAGGTATTAGTTAGGACTTACAAGCTGAGTAGCAAAAACCTACCTGAAATTAAGAAGAGAAAAATGTATGGTAAGATAATAAGATGTCTCACAGAATTCAAGAAAGACTGGGGCAATCAAAACTCGAAAAGGACAAGGTATAGTTAGGCCTCAAGAACAGTTATAACCAATGATTTGAATAACATCAAGGCTTTATATGATTCTTTCATCTATAGTCTGAATACTTGAAATATGGTTACTGATACCTTCCTAGATTGTCATAGTACAGCTTCAAGCAGAGACCAAGCCAAATCAAGTCCTCTGAAAGGCATATTCCAATATGGAATTACAAGTTTAGAGCACTATTATGGGTAATGACTGGGAAGACACAGAGATGAAGAAGTAGGAGTAGGCAGACAACAGTGTAGGTCTGATACTTCTAAAAAGAAAGGCAGGGAAGGAGGAATGGACAGGAAGGGCTTCAGATTACAGTGCAGCTGAAGTCTCAACCACTGCAAGAAGAAGAAGCTACAAAATTGCTGATTAGAAGAATCCTGCAGTGGGCAGATGCATGGGAAAGGAATGGTTTTGGGTTAAGTGATGCAAAAATATCCCAGAAGCATTCTAGCTAGAGACTGTTAGCTGACTCCTTTCTTCACAGTAGGTGTTGAAAGATCTGAGAGGCACTTCCATGGCTGCCAGACACTATGGTACCATATTCATAAATCTAGGCAGATATTTGTTGGCCAAGTTTGAGTCTGATTTCTGTCCAAGACCAATCAACTGTAGCTAGGTAAGCAATGTCACATAATACTAGAGGACGATTTTCCTGGAACTGAGAGATTCCCTTGGATGTGGGTCTTTGCTAAAACTATAGTAGTACAGGGCAAACTGGGATGGTTGGTTATTCTAATGGTACCCATGTTAATGGGGGTGGCAGGGACAATTAAAACAATTCTATAGAAACCAACTATACAAAAAATGTATTTGACTGCATCGTGTAAAGGAAACTCTATGTTATAGTGGCTTAGGAGAGTCTATGCTGATCTGGGGACCTGGTACAATTGGTACAATTGCTACAATTCACAAAGGAATTTTTTTCCTGAAAAATCTCAATGGTTTCATACTTTGCTTTTTGCAAGCTGACTTGTGCATTTATATCTGCTTCCTCCATCTGGAATGCTTGTCTCACTGAAACCTCTGTTCCCCTCAGTCTCTTCCTCACTGTTGGAGAGAAATATCTCTTACCCATTGCTTTGACTTCCATGAGGAAAAATTTTTCTAAATGAGGATTAAATTACATAATGAATCTAAAGAACTTATCATAGGGCATGACATAAAACAGGTGCTTGTATTAGTCAGGGTTCTTAGTTGCATGCAAAAGAAACTAAATCTGGTGCTTTAAGCAGAAAAGTTTAATGAAACTATATCAGTGATGACACTGGACTAGCAAGCCCACTATTTAAAAAATTACAAAACTGCATAAAATATGCAAGGAAACTGTTTATAGGTACTGAACAATAGTCAACACATGATTATAATCCTCAGGAAAAGAGAAACTCACAAATTAAGCCCCACGGTTGTCCCAGCTGTTAGCCTGGTGACACTTTTTAAACCCTACCATTAAGAGCTGGATTCTAAGGTAAGCTTGGCAATCTCATTAAGAAGAGGAGGCAAAGATCAGAGTTCTGGGTAGATTAAGCAGTTGAAATCTGTGGAGCAAGTCATCAGAGAAGACAAATCTGTGCAGATGTTGAGGGAGGTTGGCAAATATGTTGTGGGATTTCCACCAAAACTTTAAAAAGAGAAGAGTTACAGAACTTATACTTCTTGATTTTAAGACTTACTATAAAGCTATGCTTATCAAAAGGGGGTGGGATTAAAGTAAGATATAAAAAATAAATGAATGTAACAGATAAGAATCCAATAATTGACCTACTCATATATGGTCAATTTTTTTGGCTTCAACTGTTTACTTTTAAATGATTATAAATTCATAGGAAGTTGCAAAAAACTCAGAGAGACCTTCTGTACCCTTTATTCAATTTCCCTAATGGTAAAATCTTGCATAACTCTAACACAATATCAATCGAAGAAATTGGCATTGGTACAATTCACAGAGGATATTCAGATTATATCGGTTACACATATATATGCATGGATAGTTATATGAAACAATATTACATGTGTAATTTCATATAATGACCACCATAGTTAAGATACAGAACATTTCCATCACCACCAATTCCTTCATGTTGTCATTTTATAGCCACATTCAGTTCCTACCCTTTCCCCTATCCAATATCTAGCATCCACTAATCTGTGGTTTATCTCTATAAATTTGTCATTTCAAGAATGTTATATAAATGGAACCATGCAATATGTAACCTTTAGGCACTGGATTTTTTCCCCTCAGTTTAATTCGCTTGAGATCTTTGTAAGTTGTGTATATAATAGTTATTTCTCTTTTATGCTATGTAGTATTTATTCCATGGTATGTATATATAAGAATCTTTTTAACCATTAACCCATTGAAGGACATTTTACTTGTTTTCAATATTTTGGTATTGTGAATGAAGCTTCTATGACCATTAATGTATAGTTATTTTGTGGGAACACAAGTTTTACTTTTTCTAGCCTAAAGGCTGAGGAATACAGTAGCTGGGTTATATGCTAGCTGCATAGTTAATATTTTAAGAAACTGCCAAACTAGCTTCCACAGTGGCTGTACTATTTTACATTCTCACCAGAAATACTTCATATATGAGAGATCCAGGTTTTTTGAGTTGCCAGTATTTTTTATTTTAGGTATTTTTTATTTCAGCTATTCTGATAGGTCTGTAGCAATATCTCATTTTTTTAAGTAAAATATGATTTATTGATGTTAGAATACTATCAAGTCCTTAAAATGAATGAACATATCCAAATGTATAAATTTTAAAAATGTGATGTTCAGTAAGCAAGCCAAGTTTCTCAAGGATAAGTACAGCATACTATTTATGTAACCTTTAAAGGAGAGAGGGCAAATGGCGGGACTATACCTATGGTGCATATTGCAAGGGTACATGTCTAATCTACTAAGTATAGAGTACAAATGTCTTAACACAATAATTAAGTAAATGAGGTGAAGGATATATTAACTAGTTCAATATAATCATTCCTAATTGTATATAAAATCAGCACATTGTATCTCATAAATGCATTAATGTATACATGATTTATGTGTTTATGACTTAATAAAAATATATATATAAACAAAAAACACAAATCAATGTAACATATTATTTATGAACATTTTCAAAGGTAGTAAAAATATAAAAACATAGAAAAATGTGTCTATCTAATCTAAGTGGCTTTCTTTAGTGTGGGAAGGAAGGCAAAAGACTTGATTCAAACTTAAGTCTGACTCCTAAACCAGTGCAGCAATGCGAAAATATGCCATATGGATTCCCTATAAACCAATACAGTTTTTACTATGAATAAATAAATTCTCTCCAAATACCAGGAATAATGGAGTGATCCTAATGGTCAAGGCCCCTTTCAACACCTTCTGAGATTCACTTGCTGATTGGAAAATATAATTACCCCCATACTAATGTACTTTTCCACGGTGAAGGATGCATTGGCCTTGACTCAATTCATTGTTTGGAAAGAATGAATGGAAGCACTCAAGTCCAGTGCTAGGAGCATGCTCCAGGTTCCTAAGCCTGTTGCTAAGAGACAGACACTATAAATAAACAGGGTCAAAATTTGTGGGCCATGACTCTGTAAGATCTCTGACATGGGTTAATATCCCTTGTAGGTTCTGAAAAGCTAACTGACTGGCTAATTGATACAAGCTCAAGTCCTCAAAATAGAGGCCTGTGATTGCACAATCCTTAAAGTAAGCCCAAATGCCCTAGAATTCCCTACAACTAGGACAATAAATATAGGTCATTGTGGTTTTAATTTGCCTTTATCAGATGACTAATAATATTGGACATATTTTCATGTGCTTATTTCCTGTCTGTATATCATCTTCAGTGAAAGATCTTTTTGTGTCTTTTGCTTATTTTCTACTTGTATTGTTTGGTACATTTTTACAATTGAGTTTTGAGAAGTCTTTATATATTTAAGATGCTAATCTTTTGTTATATGTGTTCTTTACCGGTATTTTCTTGTACTCTGTTCCTTGTCTTTTCTTCCTCTTAAGAGGGTATTACATGTCAAATCTATTAAGTGTAGAGATGTCTTAACACAATAGTTAAGTAAGTGAGGTGAAGGTTATGTTAACCAGTTTGATGTAAGCATTCCAAATTGTATATAAAATCAGCACATTGTACCCCATAAATGCATTAATGTATATAGTTATTTAATAAAAAAGTATAAGCTTTTGATTTTGATCAAGTCCAATTTGTCAATTTTTTAATAGATTGTGCTTTAGATGTCAAGACTTAGAAAACCTTGCTGATTTTCTCATTTTATTTTCCTAAAAGTTGTATAGTTTTTTATTTAATATTTAAGTCCATGTTCTATTTTAAGTGATTTTTGGTAAAGTGTGAAACAGATTGAGGTTCATATTTTTGCCTGTGGATGTTCAGTTGCTTCAAGACCATTGAATTGCTTTTGCATCTTTGTCAAAAATCAGTTGAGCATATTCATGTGCATCTAATTCATTCATTCATTCATTCTTTCTTTCTTTCTTTTTTCTTTCTTTCTTTCAGACAGAGTCTCACTTTGTCACCCTCAGTAGAGTGCTATGGTGTCACATGTCACAGCAACCTCCAACTCCTGGGCTTAGGTGATTCTCTTGCCTCAGTCTCCTGAGTAGCTGGGACTACAGGTGCCCACCACAACACCTGCCTATTTTTTGTTGCAGTTTGGCTGGGGCCAGTTTTGAACCTGCCACCCTCAGTATATAGGGCTGGTGCCCTACCTATTGAGCCACAGGTACTGCCCTAATTCTGTTTTTTAATTTGGTTCCATTGATCTATGTGTCTAACCTTCTGCCAATACTATATACCACACTATCTTGATTACTTCAATTAATTTTTTACAAAGTCACCAATGCAAAAAAAAGTCATCAATGCCATTAAATAGGGGAAGAGAGTTTCTTAAACCACTGAATATTGAAGAAAATGAACCTCAACCCTTTCCTTATACCATATATCAAACTCAATTTAGGATCAATGATAGACCTAAACATAAATGCTACAACAATGAAACTTAAGGAAGAAAACATGGGAGAATATCTATATGACCTTGTTAGGCATGTTAGGCAAATGTTTCTCAGAATAGGAAAAACATCATTAATCATAAAAGAAAAGAGTGTTAATCAGACTTCAGCAACATTAGGAGCTTCTTCACATCAAAGACATGAAGATGAAAACAGAAGCCATGGTCTGGAGGGGAAATATTAACAATACATATATCTTTAAAAAGTCAGGTGTATATATAAAACATATAGAAATCTTAAAATCAATAATAAAAATATAAAAAAAATAGAAATGGGCAAAAGAACCATACGTTTTACAAAAGAAGACAGATGAATGGACAATAAACACATGAAAATTATTCAGCATTACTTACTCTTAAACTGAAGGAAAAGTAAAATCACAAAGACAGAGCATTTCACACAAGGTACAATGTATTATATTTCAAAGAAGTGTTGATGAGGCTATGGAACATTTTGATCTCTCATATATTGTTGATGACCAAATAAAATAGCACAATTGCTTTAGGAAACTGGTTAGCAGATTCTCATAAAGTCGAACATATGCCAAGTATAGTAGCTCTCACTTATAATCCTAGCACTTTGAGAGACCAAGGAAGGAGGATCACTAGAAGCCAGGAGTTAAAGACCAGTCTGAAAAGAGTGAGAAGTTCTCTCCACAAAAAGTAAAGAGAAAAAAATTAGCCTGGCATGGTGTCACATGCCTGTGGTTCTAGCTATACAGGATGCTGAGGCAGGAGGATCATTTGAGCCCAATAGTCTGAGGTTGGAGTGAGCTATGATGCCACTGCACTCTAGCCTGGGTGACAGAGTGAGCTCCTGAATCCAAAAAAAGTTAAACAACAGCAACAACAAAAATTGAACACAGGTCTTCCACATGACTCAGCAATGCAACCCCTATGTATTTTCCCAAGAGAAATTAGAATTTACAGCAACTTTATTTGTAATAGCACCAAACTGCAAAAAATTCAAAGTAGGCAAATGGAAAAACTTTACATCCATAAAATGGAACACTATTCTACCAAACCTTTAAAGAATAACTAGTACCTGTATTACTTAACCTTTTATAAAACATAGAAAAAAAAAGGAATACTTCCCAACACAGTCTATGAAGCAAATATCACCCTGATCCCCAAACCAGGAAAAGACCCAACAAGAAAAGAAAAATTATAGACCAGTATTTCTAATTAATATTGATGCAAAAATATTCAATAAGATCCTAGGAAACAAAATCCAACAATGCATCAAACAAATTATACACCATGACCAAGTGGGTTTTATCCCAGGGTCTCAACGCTGGTTCAATATATGTAAATCTTTAAATACAATACATCACATAAACAAAATAAAAAAGACCATATGATTCTCTAAATTGATGCAGAAAAAGTTTTTAGGACATCCAGCCTCTTTTCTTGATCAGAACACTTAAGAAAATAGGTATAGAAGGGATATTTCTTAAACTGATAGAAGCCATCTACAGCAAACCCACAGCCAATATTATGTTGAATAGAGTAAAATTGAAACAATTTTCACTCAGATCAGGAACCAGGCAAGGTTGCCTGGAAAAATTATTACCTAATTTTATATGGAAACAGAAAAAACCTTGAATAGTCAAGACATTACTCAGAAATAAAAACAAATCTCCAGGAATCATGCTACCAGACTTTAGACTATACTACAAATCTACTGTTATCAAAACAGCATGGTACTGGCACAAAAACAGAGAGGTAGATGTATGGAACAGAATTGGAAACCAAGAGATGAACCCAGACACTTATCACCATCTGATCTTTGATAAGCCTATCAAAAGATAAATTGGGGAAAAGATTCTCTAACACATGGTGCTGGGTGAATTGGCTGGTGACTTGTAGAAGACTGAAACTGGACCCACATTTTTAACCTCTAACAAAAATTGACTCTTACTGGATAAAAGACTTAAACTTAAGACATGAAACTGTAAAGATTCTTGGACAGAGTGCAGAGAAAACACTTGAAGAAATTTGTCTTGGAGAATACTTTATGAGGAGGACACCCAGGGCAATTGAAGCAATACCAAAAATACATTACTGGGATCTGATCAAACTAAAAAGCTTCTGCACAGCCAAGAACACAGAAAGTAAAGCAGGTAGACAGCCCTCAGAATGGGAGAGGATATTTGCAGGTTATGTTCCTGACAAAGGTCTGATAATCAGAATACACAGAGAACTCAAACTTATTAATAAGAAAAGGACAAGTGATCCCATTTCATCGTGGGCAAGAGACTTGAACACAAGCTTTTCTGAAGAAGACAGGTGCATGGTCTACAGACACATGAAAAAATACTCATCATCTTTAGTCATCAGAGAAATGCAAAACAAAACTACTTTGAGATATCACCTATCTCCAATAAGAGTAGACAACATAACAAAATCCCAAAGCTATAGATGTTGGCATGGATGCAGACAAAAGGGAACAATTCTGCACTGCCGGTGGGAATGCAAGCTAGTATGTTCCTTTGGAAAGAAGTTTGGAGAACACTCAGGGATCTAAAAGTAGACCTGCCATTTGATCCTACAATTCCTCTACTAGGTGTATATCCAAAAGACCAAAAATCACTGTACAACAAAGATATTTGCACCAGATTGTTCATTGCAGCTCAATTCATAATTGCCAAGTCATGGAAGAAGCCCAAGTGCCCATTGATTCACGAATGTATTAATAAATTGTGATATACGTATACCATGGAATACTATGCAGCCTTAAAAAAGATGGAGACTTTATCTCTTTTACATACACATGGATGTATGTAACATCCTTGAACATATTCTTCTTAGTAAAGAATCTCAAGAATGGAAGAAAAAGTATCCAATGTGCTCAGTACTTTATGAAACCAATGTATAATTACTCACACTTTCTTATGAAAGATCACAACTATAGCCCAGGATGAAGGAGAGAAATGGAGGGGGGGGTGGATGGTTTGGTAGAGGGAGGGTAAATGGTGGGACTACACCTACAGAGCATATTGCAAGGGTACAAGTCAAATCTATCAATAGAACATAAATGTCTTAACACAATAATTACGTAAATGAGGTGAAAGCTATATTGATTAGTTCGATGTAAGCACTCCAAATTGTATAAAATATCAACACATTGTACCCCAGAAATGCATAAATGTATTAATGATCTACATGTATATGACTTAATAAAAGGAAAAAAAATGGAACACTAATCACTCATATAAAAGAAATGAATTGCTCAAAAGCAGCAAATATGGTTGAATCTCAAAATCAGTATGCCTAGCTAAAGAAGCTAGATATGAAAAAATACATTGTATGACTCAATTTATATGAAATTCTAGAAATTAAAAAAATATGCTGATAGAAAGCCAAATAGTGATTTCTTGGGGTAGAGGGGATACATATTTACTGAAAAGAGGGATGCCAGAACCCTTTGGAATGATAATAGTGCTCTATATCTTAATGGTGATGTTGGTTACACAGTTCATACGTTTGTCAAAACTCATTGATCTATACAGTCAGGATCTATACATTTAACTGTGTATAAAATATACTTCAATAAAACTTAAGTTAGAAAAAAAGATATTGGTAGCTAACAGAATCACCATGAGGCAAGAAGAACCAGGCATAGTGCTAGGTTTCTAGGACCAACCACCAAAACTTCAAAGGCTGCCACTTCTATGCGGGAAACTCAATCTGGCAGCTATTATTACTGCTCACAGAGAGAGCACGCATACCAGAATAGACAAGAAAAGCTAAGTTTTGTGATCAAATTCTGTCACTATCATTATCTTCAGTTTAGTTATTCTCCTTATGTGATTCTAAATAATTTTGAACCTTTGTTTTAGTACACATTTCATGCATGTCTTGTATTATAAAGGGCTTAAATCCATTATGGATTTAACTCAAGAAATGCATAAAATATTGAAATATAACATATTCTAGTAATCAAATTATATTATGTTTTCTCACATTGCCTATTACTTCTTTTTAGTCTTACTGATTGTGAGGCAAAGACAAATCTAGCTTTTAATCTTGTCCCCTGCATTGCCCACTCAACCCTTCTTGGATTTTTCTTGGTTCTACCACTTCCACACTTCCATGAGTTTTCTTTTCCCTAGATTAAATACTCACTTTTTCTTCAACAATTTCTCATAAAATGAGTTAGACTACCAACAGAAAAAATTATATCTTCAGGAATCTGGAGGCCAAGTTCCCAAATGGTGTTCTCTCTACTGTGGGAGTCAGGATAATATCAGCCAAGGTCCCCTCATTCCAGTGTGGTCAAAGATTTATTTGGACATAGAGCAGATGAGGGATCTTCAATAGAAACCTATGAATGCATAAGAAACATATTTATTGAGGCTCAGAAAACAGTACCCCCTAAATGAAGACCTCATTCTATTTTATCCATAGAAACTAGAATCCCTCTTCCTAAAGGTGAGTCATAGAAACCAGAACCCCTTTTCCCCAAAGCCTGCCATAAAACCAAAAATTATTGTGAAAAATCTGTCCATAAAGAAAGTATATGACCTACTTTGCTTGACTTTAGGTCCAAAAGTAAGGCATGCATGCTCAAAGAGGCCGAGAGCTCTAAAGACAGGCCTTTCTGGGTTTCCCCACTAAGTCGATTAGCATTAGGTCATATCCTTTTAATCCAATCATATTTCTACATGGCTATTTAAGCTTTATTGAGCCTAAGGGTAGAAATGGACAATTTACCCTGTATCTTTGGGTCTTCATCATGAAGGCTTCCATGTATACACATTAAATAAATTTGTATGCTTTTATTTATATTTTCAAAAAAGAAAATATAAAAGATTTATTTGAGCTCACAAGGTATTACTATCAGTGCTTGGCTCAACTTCTCTAATATGACTGACTTCTTATACTAGAGATTCAATGTCCCTGGGATTCCATAGAAGCTCAAGGCATTCAGAGAACTTTTAATTTATACCTTATCTTATTCCACATAATCTATACATCTGAGAGAGGAATCTTTCCAACAGAACAGTGCAGGAGACCCCCAACTCCATGTAAAATCAGCACCTGCAATTGGAGTGGGAACTCCATGCTATAAAATTAGTGTTAACTAGGCATCTTTCACTTGTATAATTTGTCTTAATCGGACTTTGATTTCCATAATTCACGTTCTCAGGAAATTATTCTGGCTATATCCCTCATCTTGTCTAGATCTTAGTATTTTTACTGTGTTGACAGCCAACTCCAATTTCATTCTGTACTGGAACCCTGATGTGAGCCTACTCATGGTGATGCCTAGGGCATGACTTTACACTGCAGGCAGAAAATGCTGCAGTTCTGGTTGAAAGCAGTACTTATACAAATTTGTACAAGTCAAGAATTAGAAGAAGAGGAAACAATAATGTGGATTATCACAGTGTTCTGGGAATGACCCTGATAGGTTGAATTAGAACACACATATATTTCCAGGATTCCCTCTCCAAGTTACTCCACCTCTAACTAAAACAAAATTGGGTCTGATTAATTGCTGTGTGAGCTTAGATAAGCAACTTAACCTCTCTGTGTCTCAACTTTTGCATCTGTGAAATAAGGTTAGTGATACATACCTTGTAATATTAATGTGAAAATTAAATGAGATGATGAATGTAAAGCACCTGGTTCATATTTATTTGTTGAAAATGATATTGGAAAAAGCATTACTTGCCTTTTTTTAAAAAAAATGATTCCTTATTAGATAGGAGGCTATTGAGATATTGCAACTTCTTAACTATATTCTGGAGTTCTCATAAAGGTGGTTTTTTTTTTTTGTCCCACATACCATTGTTTCATTGGCATTTCTGTGTGAGGATGAGGTCTGTGACTTTGTATTCCACAATCTTACAGATTTCATCCCTGGGGTTCTATCCTAATTTGATAACTGCTTTCCTATAGGAATTATGACCAATGCAATGGCATATCCTATAATTTAATCAAATCATCTTGGATTTTTCTTGGTAATGTTTCAGATTTCTGTGTAGACTTCTTGCATGTTCTATATGTAATTTATGCCTTCATATTTAATATCCTTTAATTCTATTGTCAATAGAATGTTTTTTTTAAATTTTTTTTTTTAGAGACAGAGTCTCACTTTATCGTCCTCAGCTCACAGCAACCTCCAACTCCTGGGATCAGGTGATTCTCTTGCCTCAGCCTCCCAGTACCTGGGACTATAGGCGCCCGCCACAATGCCCGGCTATTGTGTTTTTAAATTGTCTTTTAAAATTATTTCTTTTTTTACTTTTATTAAGTCATATACACATAGATCATGAATACATTTATGGATTTCTGGGGTACAATCTGTTGATTTTTTATACAATTTGGAGTGCTTATATCAAACTGATCAACATAGCTTTCACCTCATTTACTTAATTATTGTGTTGACATTTATGTTCTATTGATAGATTTGACTTGTACCCTTGCAATATGCTCTGTAGGTGTGGTCCCACCATTTACCCTCCCTCTATCAAACCTCCCCCCTTTCCTCTCATCCCTCCCCCATTTCTCTCCTTCATCCTAGGCTATAGTTGTGATCTTTCATAAGAAAATGTGAGTAATTATAAATTGGTTTCATAAAAGTATTCAGTACATTGGATACTTTTTCTTCCAATGAAAAAAAAGGAAGGAAGGATCACTTTAGCCTCAGAATTTCAAGGCTGCAATGAGCTATGATTGCATCCTTGCACTCCAGTATAGGTGACAGAGCAAGAGCTTGTTTCAAAGAAAAACACCTTAAAAGCAATCATCTGTGCTCTCATTGCAAGACATTTGACAAAGAACAGTAAATCAAGCCCCTCAAACAATTGGTGGGAAAAAAAAATCACAAACATAATAAGTTACATAAATCGAAGGTAAACATATACTAGAAAAGATCTAGAAAAAAGATTTTACTTTAAAAACACTACACACATTTACTGTCTTCTTTCTTCTTGAGATACTTTACCAAGAAGAATATGTTCTAGCTCCATCCATGTAAACATAAAAGAGGTAAAGATTTCTCTCAAAAGTTGAAAGTGTGACAAGATGCACGCTATCAACAAACACTCCTATTCAATTGTATTAAGTCCTAAATACCAAAGAAATAGTAATAAAAAATTTAAGAATTGAAAACTAAAAATAAAAGTGTCATTATTCATATATATGACATATAACTAGAAAATCCAAATTAATTTATAGTTCTTAGATTAATAAATGTTAAAATCAATAAAATATAAACTATTTTTCTATACATTACAAGAAATAATTTTAAGGTTGCATGGAATACTATGAATAATGACACTTTTATTTTTAGTTTTCAATTTTTTTTTTTTGAGACACAGCCTCAAGCTGTCACCCTGGGTAGAGTGCTATGGCATCACAGCTCACAGCAACCCTCAACTCCTGGGCTCAACCAATTCTCCTGCCTCCGCCTCCCAAGTAGCTGGGATTACAGGCGTCTGC
Organism: Arctocebus calabarensis; assembly: GCA_963573935.1. Taxonomy (NCBI): domain Eukaryota; kingdom Metazoa; phylum Chordata; class Mammalia; order Primates; family Lorisidae; genus Arctocebus; species Arctocebus calabarensis. Next base: position 21,888 of record CAUYON010144356.1, read on the forward strand.
CACAACGCCTGGCTATTTTTTGGTTGCAGCCATCATTGTTGTTTGGTGGGCCCGGGCTGGATTCAAACCTGCCAGCTCAGGTGTATGTGGCTGGCACCTTAGCCACATGAGCCACAGGCACCAAGCCATCAATTCTTATATTTTTATTACTATTTCTTTATTTAGTATTTAGGACTTAACAATACAATGTTGAATAGGAGTGTTGACAGCATGCATCTTGTCACACTTTCAACTTTAGAGAGAATGCTTTCAAATTTTCAATATTAAGTATGCTTGCTGTAGGATTTTGTGACTACCTTTTATCAAATTAAGGTAGTTCTCATATATTACTAGTTTAGAAAAGTTTTTTAATAAAATTACAAATGGATTTAAAATTTTGTGAAATTTATGTTTTGTATCTATTGAGATGATTATGATGCTACTAATGTGGCAGATATGCTGATCAAATTTTGAATGTAAGGCAATGTTGCTTTCCTGGAATAAACATCATCTCATAATGATGTATTATACTTTTTATATGTTGCTGAATTTGGGGAGATAACATTTTGCTTAGGTGCTAATATTTTGCACCTGCTTTCATATGTAAGATCAGCCTTAATTTCTTTTTCTCATAATGCCATTGTCATATATTTAACCAACATTGCACATGCCTTAAGAAAGAAGTTGAGATGTCTTTCCTACATTAGAATATAAAAGAGTAAGTTTAAGTTATATTAGACAAAGGGAAGAGAGTGGGAGGGAGAGATGGGAAAGAGAGTAGAGAGCAGGGAGTGAGAGAAGGGAGAATGAGGTGGGGGAGAAAAGGAGGAGAGAATGGTGTGGCATCCGAAAGAAAGAAAGAAAGAAAGAAAGAAAGAAAGAAAGAAAGAAAGAAAGAAAGAAAGAAAGAAAGAAAGAAAGAAAGAAAGTAGGAAGGAAGGAAGGAAGGAAGGAAGGAAGGAAGGAAGGAAGGAAGGAAGGAAGGAAGGAAGGAAGGAAGGAAGGGAAAGAAAGAAAGAAAGAAAGAAAGAAAGAAAGAAAGAAA
>CAUYON010144358.1:0-65505 GCA_963573935.1 Arctocebus calabarensis
AGGGGAGGCTGGGAGGCTACTGTGCCCAAGGAGGCAGGTGACTCCATACCTGACCCCAAGGCTGGTTCTTGGAACTCACTCAGGTTCTGGTTCCGCCTGCGTTTTGATCTGAAGCTGTTTCGGTCCAGGCGGAGGGCTTGGCCGTAGCCACTTTTCTTTCCTTACCTGCCTCTGCACATAGTGGCACATAAATCCTCACAACATCCTTGTGAGTTAGGCAGCTGGTGTACATTATGCTCCCCCACGTTAATGATGCAAAGGTGACAATGACAGTGATAAAAATAAAAACATCGGGGCGGCGCCTGTGGCTCAAAGGAGTAGGGCGCCGGCCCCATATACCTGAGGTAGTGAGTTCAAACCCAGCCCCGGCCAAAACCCGCAAAAAATAAAACAAAATAAATAAATAAATAAATAAAAACATCAAACAGTATCAGCACCGTCACATCAAGACGCACATGGGTTTCTCCGGGGGGCGGAGGTTGGGGGGGAAGAGAGAAAAAGCGGAAATTGTCAAATGCCTTCCCGTCTATTTTATTAATACACTGTTGCTAAGATCCAACTAGTTTTAAAAGACTAACACATAAAGAGCTGAATTATTGCATTGTTCAAAGCGGCGGAAAACCCTCTTGGGAAGTCAGGCATTTAAGAGTTTTTTGTTTGCTTGTTTTTAATGAAAAAACTCAAGCAAAGTTGAGTCAAGAAATGTTCCCCAGACTCTGCCTGGTGTCAAGTCTGCTCCTAATCCCAGTGTGAGGAGGCGGTGACAATTAGATTAGGGGACGGGTCCCAGGCAGGGCCTGTGCTCCCTTCCAGGGCCCTGCAGAATGAAGGACCTGCGTGGAAGCGTCCTGCCTTTGGGTCTTAAAGGCCAGTGTAATATCGAATGACTCCTGCCCTCCCCCGCGAGAACATAGCCACAGATACCATCAGAGGGACGGCGGTTATTAGATTCCCGTGGGACAGAAGAGGGCTCAGAGAAGCGGCCTAAGTGCGCCTTCCTAGCGACAGGGAAGTCTCTCTGAGATCTCTCCCCTGTTTAAACAAGTCATTTGCCTCCTGGAAGGGGGGGGAGTGAAAGGGCTCCCGCGGCGTACCCCGTGCCCCTCCAGGTTGGGCCCGCGGCCAGGCTCCGGGGTGCTCCCGGAGGGGCCCAGCACGAACCCGCGGCGGGGGTCGTGGGCCAGACGCGCGCTGCAGCATCCTCATCCCAGGCGGTTTTCCAGAACTTTCTCCCCAGCCTTCGCGGGCACGCCGGGGCCCGGCAGCCTCGCAGCCCCTCGCCCCCTTTTCTAACACCGTTCACTAGTAGTGACCCCAAGCCGTGCAGGGAAAGGAAGGGTCCCGGGCTGCCTGGCCCAGGCGAGGACAGCGAAGCGCGCGCTCCCGCGGGCCGCAGCCCCGAGACTGGGGGCCGCGCCGAGCGGCGGGGGGCGGGGACCGGCGGCGGGGACCGCGCGGGGGAGGGGCGGCGCTGCCTAGTCTGCGCGCCCCAGCGACCCCTCCCCCGGCCCCGCCTCCGGCCCGGCCCGGCCGCCCCGCCGGCGGCGCTCTGGAAATATGAAGAGGCGCTGCAGCTGCGGCGGCGGCGGCGGCCACTGCAGCTCGGAGCGGGGCGCGGGGCCGTGCGCCGAGAGGCCGGGACGCGGACGGGGAGCGGGCGCCCACAGCTGCCCGACGGCGCCCAGGGAGCGCGCGCCCGGCAGCCCCGCGCCGCGCCCGCCGGGCATGGGGCGCGCCGCGGCCGCCTGAAGCTGGGCCTGGCCCGGCCGCACGCGGGCTGAGGCCGAGCGCTCGCCGGGGCCCGGACGGGGCGGGAGGGCAGGGCGCGGTCGCGGCGCCGCCGAGCTTCCCGGGAGCGGTCGGAGGCGGGCGAGCGAAGGGCTCCGAGGAGCGCTGGAGATGTCCTGCCCGCGCCTCCTCCTGCTCAGATACCTGGTCCCGGCCCTCCTGCTTCACGGTGAGTCCGGGGGCGGGAGGGGGCGGCTCACTGAGAGCCCCGAGCCTGGGAGCCGCGGAACCTCCCAAGGAGTCGGATTGATCTCGGCCCCGGCTACACTGCCCCCTGGGGAGAGCCCCGCGCCCGCCTGCGCAGCCGGGAGAGAGGGGACTCTGGCCAGCTTCCTGGGCTCGGAGCCCCTGGCCCTCAGCGGCGCTCTCGACTGTGCCTTCGGAAGGGTGCGAAGCTCTCCCACGCAAGCACCCTTCCTCTCCAGGACCCGTTGCATTAAACCCGACGGAGAACTTTTTCGCCCACTCTGTTGGGCTTTGAAACTCTGTGCACAGACTGTCAGGAATCGCGTGCCTGGCGACTCCACCTCCAGAGTGTCAGTGCAGCAGGGACCCTCGTGTGGTCCAGGCTTCTACGAGACAGGGAAGAGAGACAGTTAAGGGCAGACGCGGCTCCGGGTGCCTGCCTTCTAGATTTTGTTGTCTGCACATACCCGGGCTGCCAGTTACAAGGGTGGTGGGGGGTTTTCTGCTGGGTGGACTGTTATGTTCTCCGGGTGGGGTTTCAAGAAACAGGGGATTCCTAGTAGCCAAGATGTCATCATTAAAACCAGTCTGCTAAGGTTCACCAGAACTTGACACCTTATTTCCCGAGCTTCCTGGGCCACGTTTTCTCAGGAGTGCTAGTGAACCTTTAGCCGGGAACATTGGCACTTTGAAAGGGTTCCAGGAATTGCCCTGAGAAGAAGGAGACAGAATTGCCTTAGGGTGGACTAAGCAGGTTTCATGGCAGATCAGGGTTGCTAGTCATGATAGGCCACGGCAGAGCACATTTTGGTGATTCAGGTGTCCTGAGCAAACCGTCCCTAATGGCGAGACACCTGACGTTCAAAAGAGCGACCTCAGGCTGCCCTTCTCCACACCACCACAGCCATCCCAAAGATGCAGCTGACTGTAGCTTCCAAGTGCATTGTAGCCAGGCCTGAAAATCTACCTGCGGACCCCCCGGGGGATCAAGGAAATGGAAGAGATTTTAACCCACAAGCTGCAGTGAGGCTGTTTTCTTTGTAGTCTTGCCCGAGGTGGGCGCCTCCTTGTGAGCTTATCTGGTGGGGCCACAACTGCCCAGTTGCCAAGGTGTGCTCTGAGCCCCAGGGATCCCAAAATTTTAAAAGTCAGGATGGAAGACTTGCAGTTCGAGGGCAAAAGAGAGAAGGTATAATTACAGGGTTGGACTCCCAGGCCCATCTGCTTAGAATTACAGAGCAGTTTTAATCTTTGGCTGAAACATGAAACAAATCAGAGCGAATGAACAGATCAAACAGCAGCTGCCACACACACAAGAAAAAAGGGAGAGAGAGGGAGAGATGAAAGAGGGAAAATCGTCCCCTTTTAAGAAATTGTAATATCTGTGAAGAAAAAGGTGATATGGGCAAATGACTTTTAAAAATTACCTGAATGTTTGGCATAAACACATTTGTGTGTGTGTAAAATCATTACCTTTTAAACTATAAAAACTATCCACAAAGATAAACCTGACCCAACTCAGAACATCTTCTCCTTTACTTGAGAGGCAGGGGTGTAATTATACCTCCTATCTACCGGTCCAAGCTGGGGTTATAATAGTTGGCAGGTAAGAATAGCCCAAGTACATTTTCACTGAGGGTCTAGTGTAGCCGTAAGTCTCCCAAATTTGAGTCTGGAGTCTGGGGTAACTCCCTGGGATCTGGGTAAGGGGCTACCCAGAGCTCTGGTCCTGGAAGGGAGATGGGGAACCCAGGAATAACTAGGAAGGTAATCAGAGCTATAAATGGGAACACAGTGGGTAGAGCCAGACCATGTGTGTGTTCATGTATGCATGTGTGTATATGAAAAGAATGCAAGATTAAAAGAGTTTGCACAGTTTAATTGGATGACATGGATGAAAATATAAAAAGTTAATCTAATTTCAAAATAAATCAGCAAATTATTACAACTAAAGTTGCTGACAAATCTGCTTAGATAGGGAGTGTTCAAAAATAAACAGTAGGAGTAGTTATTGGAGTTATAAATCCTCAATGTTTAAGAAAGGTTTGTCATAATTAAGTAGGTAACGTAAAGCAAAAGGAAAGAATTGGATATTTTCTTTCCTCTCCACCCTGCCCACAGTGACTTTTCCTTAATTAAAGTAATTTTAACAGCAAAGAAGAATTAATCAAACTAACCTAAAAGAATGGTTTGGTGAATCAGTCTTATGTGACAGGGGTTTTCAGGCATTTAAAAAATTCTGTATTAACAGATGGAACTGGATTATGTATTTAAATATAAATTTATATATATATGCACATATTTAAATATAAAGTTATACATTTGAGGGATATTGCCTGAAATCTTCTTAGAATGTATTGATTTTTGTTTTGTTTTGTTTCCTCCTGCGAAGTAGGCATTTTATTTGCTAACCATGTAATATCATTTGTCAATTTACAGTAGCAATTTAGTAGGTAAAGCCATATGTTCTATGGTTGTGAACGTTCCCTCAGTAAACTTTAATAAGTTTAGTCGCAGGTAATACTTACAGAGTTTTGTTAGACCAGCCAGTCAGGTTAGTAAGATGGAACAGGGCGGCCTGTGTGGGATGCTGTGGATACATTGTCTTTGGCATCCAGTCTCTGTGCAGTTTTTGGCTACTTCCATTTCAATTCATTGCAAGTTATAAATCACCCCTAAATCCTATCTGAGTAAATTAGGCTGTGACAAGACTCAAGGCTGTTGTTTATTTTTGCTAGTTTTTTAAAGACTGTAAATGTAGAGACCCAAGTTCCAAATTTGATGGCATAAAAGTATACATGTCAGTTTTACTTCTTTCCCCTTCAAATTCTGAAAACAATCGCATTTCTTAATCCAAATAAAGCCTATTGAATGTCACGAAGGTATGCAGCTGGAAGATGTCCATTATCACTGTTTTCTTTGCTTAGATAAAAGCCACGAGTTTCGGATGTCAAATTCTAAAAATCATTCAGCTCCAAAAACACAGATTAACATGAGGTATCGAGAATAAGTGGGGCTTTAATGCGCAGCAAAGTGCTAATTCTCTTTGCTAATGGAAGCGTTTGATTTCAAGTTTTAGAACCGGTGTTGGGGGAGACATTGTATTTCCAAATGCAGTTTACTTTTGCAGAATTCATTGACTTTTCTGAGAAGTGAAGTCTTTTTCAGCTCTTCACTTTCATTCAAGCTTATTCTAAGTCAAAACTTTTAAAAACTGCATAGATTATTGAATGAGAGTTTAAGTGACAAAATGTGAGGAAACATTTAGGGTAAAATAGAAAAGTCTTTGAAATACTATTTTTGCCAAAGATGGTTACCAAGAAAACATTGTCTTTCCTGCACTTTTTTTCCTACTTAGTCATAGGAAGAAAATTAAATCTTAAAAAGAAACATGACTCATCTATACACAACAGGGGCAAGGGTCTTAGCTTAGACAGATGTTAAATATTCTCTTGTTAAATAAATTGACTTGCCTCAAACATGTGACTGAGGAGTTTTATAATAGCCATGTTTATTCTTTTTCCCCCTAAATGAGAAAAGAACTAAATATAGGTGGGTGATATGACTATGTAATTACAAAGTACTATTTAGGGACAGACTGATGACAACTTGATATAATCAATCAAAGTGAAGCATAAAACATTTCAGACTAGAAATAGAAAATGATATGTTCGTGATTGTATTTTGAAGACATGTGTTCAATAGACTGTTCCCTCGGAGTTGAAGCCATCACAGAGAATGCTTCAGGAAAAAATAATCTGCTATTATCCTTCAAGTAGGACTTCTTACCGTGTTGATTTTGTGTGTCTTTGTTTAGTTCTCTCTACTTTGGGAGTAAAGTTATTATTCTGGAAAGTCGTGTGATGTCTAAGTTAGAGAAAGGATATGGTGTTACCCTAAAATTATTAAGAATATTCTATTCTGGGCTGGGCGCCTGTAGCTCAATGGGCTAAGGTGCCCGCCACGTATACCTGAGCTGGCGGGTTCGAATCCAGCCGGGGCCGGCCAAACAACAATGACAGCTGCAACCGTAGTCCCAGCTACTTGGGAGGCAGAGGCAAGAGACTCGCTTGAGCCCAGGAGTTGGAGGTTGCTGTGAGCTGTGATGCCACAGCACTCTATCCAGGGTGACAGCTTGAGGCTCTGTCTCAAAAAAAAAAGAATATTCTATTCTGTATGCATCTTCCAGCTTCATTCATTCAGCCAGCCAACTTTTTTGGGTAAGTTCATTTGTGAGGGCCTACTATGTGCCAAGTGTTAGAGATGGAGCTAAAAGATGGCACACGGAGGTTGATTGTACCCACACGGGTGAGCCAGGCACACGCACGCAAACAGAAACTGTGGCAGCAATCACAGGCAAACTCTGCTACCTTTGATTCAGACTCTGTGTCCAGCCAGCGACCATGGCCTAAGAAGATGACATAGAAACGTAACTTGTTTTCAACTAAAGTTAAATGGAGCCAGAAATTTGAAATCTCGACGTCATTATATTTCTCATAAACGGAAAATACTTTTAGACATGAAGATTTAAAGAATGGTAAAAGCCATTCTCTTAGCTTTTGTTTACTGCCAAAAAAAAAAAAAGGAAATAAAAACAAGAACTTGGTAAGCACGGGTGCCAAAATGGTAGTAAAATCCAATGCCGTCTGTGATATTTACATGCTTTATTTTGAAAGATGGAAAGTTCTGTTGGCATTTATCTACTTCAAAGCACACATTTACAATAATGACTGCTTGTTTAATTGGGCAGGGCAATTTCATGGCTAAGTAATTACCTGCATTTAATCTAATCAGTCACATTTTGTGTATCGCACCAGTTCTAACTTGAGAACACTTTTCTCACTCTGATTATCAAAGTGTACAGTGTACATTATATTAAGTACAGAAACAGGCAAAATGAACAAGAAAAGGATCATTTAAAACCTTCTACCCAGAGATAACCATTATTAATATTTTGATATTATACTTAGCCTCTTTCAAATTAAGGATTTTTTCTTATAGAGATCAAAGAATTATTTAGCTCAAAGTGTGCTTGAAATTTATTGTTTCCTTCCCAACGATTTAGCATTTTATTATGTGAATTTTGGAACTTTTTGATTTCTCAGTCAGTATAAATAGGCAGGTGAGAAACTGTGTAATGTTATCTCTCTAGATAATTGATATTTTTAAAACAATATTGAAAACTCAAAGACTTGGACGTAGAATGTGCTGTCCTGTTTCACTTTCACTTCATGTGTTAACGACGGTCCGTACCTGAGAGGTAAGGGAGCCCACCGTGGGTACGCAACCATCTGCTGAATGAGGCCTGCTGACTTTCAGAAGGCCAGCAGGCATTGCCCTCCGCCCTCTCCCACCCTTGCCAGAGGTTCTGTCTGTGGCATAGCTTGCTGAGAACCCCAGTGGGTGACTGTGGCACAGTACTCTACATTTTCCCATCACACTGTGCTGAGGGCAGCTTCTGTATGTGTCCTCTGGTAAGGTCAAGCGATGTGAACAGTTAGCCTAGACATGTGGGCCTTTGATTTAGGGCTGAAGCTCAGTATAAATTGTTGAACCCGTGCTTGTTTCATTTAGGGAGCTCTTTCTTTTTTTTATTTGATATAATTTGGAATTTTCACTCTCTCAACCACTACGATTAAGATTGCAGTTAAGTCATGTAGGATTAGTGCTGTAGAATAATTTACTTCTTGAGAGTAAATCAATAGAGGCGTGCACACACACACACACATATGAATAAGCCCTCTAGAGCACCGAGGGTTCCCTTAGTGCTCTGGAAATGGTAATTATAAAGTTGTACCCCTACAGCCCGTAAGACTTGATTTGTTTCTAACAGGTTAGCAGTTGTGTTCCACAGTCTACTTTTTTCTCTGACATCCACTCAAAAGAAACTACCCCTTTGCCATAATTATTGTATCTGGGCCCTGGCCAAAGGATTCGTGATATACGAGACCTTTTTATAGTGAAGTCATTTTGATAACCTCCTTACTCGGAATTCTTCTGGCCTGGCAGCAGTGCAGGGACAGCTTCCAATTGCGTTGATGTTGTAGGCTGACTGCTCACGTGTGCACAGCGGATGCCTCCGCCTGTCCCGTCTCTGGAATTTGCTCAGACGAGATCATACACATGTGTATATAAAATGATTGTCATGTGCTATACAAACATTAGAGATCGTTATTATCATTTTTAGTTTATACAGGAGAAAGACACGAAGTAGATAACTTACCCAGAGCCACCTTGAAGGTTTAAACTCATAGCCGTTTTCTCAAGTGGCAGTAGCTTTTTCTTTCGAGATGCTCTTTGCCCTGGATTCATTTCTGACAAAATCTTAGTGATGGGAACCCCTCAATGAATGAAAACATCTAGAATCCCCAATTAATCAAAGTGCTGATGTTATTTGTCTGCACTCACACACATGGTCTATGCCTTCTCACTCTTGTTTTATAAGTAAAGGAAGGGGGGAAGGCTTTTCCTGGCCTACCCAGTGCTGTCACCTGTTCTTCCCAAAACCTCCCTATCTGCAGCACCATTCTCAGGTACTGATGTTCCTAATGATGGCCTTGGGCCACTTTACGAGTCTGAATCATCAAAGTAAGATGATAATGTCATCTGCATTTGATATATATAGCAGAAGTTTCGACAAGCACATTTTGTGATTAAGTAACACTTCTAATTATACAAATAATCCAATTAAGTGGAAGATTATAAAGGTTATCTTTACATATAAGCACATTTATGACTGTAAATAATAGGTTACACTCATAGGGATTATTATTGTTGTTAGCTGTCATCCTTGAGTTTTGCGAGATTTATGCAATTCAGCTATATTAAAGTAGGACATACAAATATTTTACAAATGTTCCTTTTCAGATGTAGTGCTGAATTTGCACAGTTTGCTTTTTTGCTTCCTTCCCTCCCTCCTTCTCTTCCTCTTTCCTCTCTTCCTTTCTTTTTTAAAATACAACTTCTTGGTAAAACTGCCCCTCTCCAAGGTGCAAAAGATGTTCCATAACCCTCTCTCAGACTACAGAAGAAATTTACTGCTATCTGTTGAAAGTAGTTCCCTTCTCTTATCTTTCTCATTTATTCAGTCAATAAATAATATGACTGAACCCTTGCAGTAGCCTCATACTTGATCATCCTTCTTCCAGTTTATCTCCCATATCCCTCCAAAAAAGGGAAAAGCAATCTTTCTGAAGTGGAATTCTTGTCATGCCGTTACACTGCGCAGAATGTTTCCTTGGCATCTCTGCACCTTTCCCAAGCGGTCCCCACTCAGCAGGACACCTGTGTGAGGTGTTCCTGCTCGCGGCCCCTCCCTCTGAGCACACGCTGGGCCGCCTGGCGTCCTCTCCCACCGAGCCCTGGCCGGTTCCTCCTAGACGCCTCGCTCACTCTGGCCTTCTGGTGTTGAATGTGCTGTGTGCTCGGCCTGCACTACTTCTGTTAGTCTCCAGGCACAGACACCTTTCCGAGCACTTCTCCCGGTGTGAAGTCCCTTACAAACCCCACTGAGCGTCCCCGAGGCACAGCGTGTGGTGTGCCTAAAGCAGGGCCTTGCTCTTCTCAGCCTGCTGATAGTTTGAATGAATGGTGTGCTTGTCAGCTCCCAAACTTGGAGCTTAATACTCCAGGCAGTGCGGTGAACGTGGGGTCCCCACACCATAGGTGATCCTTGAAGTGTAAGGTATAACGTTTATGCTTGGCCAGTCCTGCAGGAAACGACTTTTTATTCCCAGCCGTTTCACAGAAGTAGCCCTCTCAAGAAGGCCATCCGCATTGGCCACGTCAAGACGAGCCAAGCGAGAGCCGAGTAAATATTGGAGGCTCCTCGCAGTGGCTCACTGAAGGCCCGTGAGACAGTTTCTCCTGCCTTACAGCTATTCCTTTTCACTTAACTAATTTAATTTTGTGCCTTAGGAGTAATCAACATGATGCGTACTTTGAAGGGAAAAGGTAAAAAGGGAATAAATGTCAACCCCATTTTTTCCCATCCTTAAAATGTACAGTGATTGCACTGTAGAGTGGGCGCTAAACCACCGTGTCCTCAGCTGTAGCATTCTGCGTCAGTGACCACGTGGGTGCCCTTGCTGCACCGGCGGTAGCCTTGCCAGGTTCCTGAGCTTTGCCTGCTGACACATCAGAGCAATAGCAAAGTGGAAATTTGTTTCTAGAAAGCTTAACCAATTTAGTGTTAATTTTTCCTGCTTTCCAAAGACTGGCAATCCTGTGATCCTTAGGTTTTATTTCTTCCACTACTGATTATAAGGTATGACTGCAGGCACCTGGCCTGTGCGACTGTGGTCTTATGAATAACCCGCACGGAGGCTGGCCCCCCTCCTTCTGCCTCTGAACCTCCAGCTTCCTTCCCAGGACTCGCCTTCCTCGTCTCTGATCCTGTTCTTTGACATCCAGGCTCATAAGACCTTAGCAGCCTCAAGCTCAAGAAATCTTTGTCTTTATGCTTCTGGCTCCTAAAACATACAAAGTAATAGTTCATAGGTCTTTGTTAAACTGAGTAAACCTTGACCACCACAGAGCTTGGTGCTTTGGGCACCTCTCTCCTTTTCATCAAGGATCCTCATTTAGCTTTGTGCGAGCTCCTCGGAGCTTGGAGTGAGCCTGATTCTCGATGACGTTTCTGTTACTTTAACTGTTCTGTTAGTTAGAAGGGACGTTTCCAGGGTGCTCGAAAAGCCTTATTAGTCAAATAACGACAACAAACCTAGAGTGAAAGGTCCCGTGCTGAACTGAGACCGACCTTTAGACCCTTCATTGTAGTTGAGGCGAATAGCGTGCTTCGTCGATTGCAAGTTACTCTTTTCTGAGATCTTTGCAGTGCTGGACCCTTCTTGGTGCCTGGGGGTTCTGGTTTGCCGGCGTGGCCCTGGACACAGATGCTCATTTCCTTCTCACGTCATTTCCTTTTATGCATCCTTGGTACTTGTATCTTGAGTTCAGTTGCAAATAATCTGGTTTTGAAAATCAAGAGAGTAAAACTGTGGAGTCAGCAGCTTGTTTCTTCTCCATAACTCAGTGCTGAGCTGTGCTCTCAGCACCGAAAACAAAAGTCACAGTGAAAATCAGACCGATCTGTAGCAGAGCAGTTAACTTGACGTTCATGAAGCAAAGGTTTGTCTCTGGAAGAACAACTTCAGTTCCATATTTTCTCACACGGCACCACTCAGTTACTGGGAAAGGAAGACAACTGCCGGGAGATGAGGCTGTTGGTGTTTTGGTGTTTTGTTCCTGAGCTGTGTGCAGAGCGAACGGATGCCCTGCCCCACGTGGCGCAGCGCCGTGGAAGGCGAGAGAAATGACCAGATGTTCTTGAATAGAGTAAAAAAAAAATCAAGCCATTAGAGGCTGATGTGAACAATTCCCAGATATCTCGGGACTGTTGCTAAGGCATTTCATCACCATTTAAATGCAACTGTCTTGTCATTGATAATGAAATCATGTCACATCTAAGCAATCATTGATGTCAAATTTGATGAAATCCTTCCAGGGACAGATCCGGTTTCAAACCCAAACAAGCCAGCTCTCGGGGTTTCACCCACATCCACTACACTCCTGGATTTGGTTATCTTTATGGGAAAACATTAGCAGATATAACAGGTTTAAAAATCAAGGCTCGGCACCCATAGCTCAGTGGTTAGGGTCCTGGGCACATGCACTAGGGTTGGCGGGTTCAAACCCAGCCCAGGCTTGCTAAACAACAATGACAACAATAACAAAAAAAAAAAAAGCTGGGCTCTGTGGCAGGCACCTGTAGCCTCAGCTACTTGGGAAGCTGAGGCAAGAAAATCACTTAAGCCCAACAGTTTGAGGTTGCTGTGAGCTGTGATGCTATGGCCCTCTACGGAGGGTGCATAGTGAGACTCTGTCTCCAAAAAAAAGGTTTACAAATCAAGTTTTAGAACACAGCTTGGTGGATGGTGGTACAATGGCTTCCTTACTACATGCTTACGGCCATATTTAAAGCAGAATCTCCTCCCAACTTGCAATACCTGTAGCTTTAATTAAAATCTATTTTAAGTTAGCCATAATTGGTCACCCTACTGACCCACCAGACAGCAGCAGGTTGTCCTGTGTTTCATTCATTCTGTGATTGCCTATCAGGGTCATTGAGGAAATGCTTACAGTAATCAAGATAATTACAACTGTTGGGGTTGGCAGAGATGCAACATCTTCCCTCCTCTAATTGAGAACTACCTGAGACAGCGATATCGGTGTCAGGCAAATGGGGATTAAAACGTTAGGACAGTGACTCTTGATCAGAAGACACAGTGTGTCCGTGATAGAAGTGCTCACAGGTCACCCCGAATGTGTTGGACTTTCTACCTGGCCCTGAGCCACAGTGGAACAGCTGAGGGGCTGGGTCCTGACTGCAGGAGGGGAGCAGATTAGAATGCATGTATTTTGTAAATAGGTTGGTTTGGGGAAGGAGAAAGAGAAAAACGACTGAGTCAAGCGTTCTCGCTACTGCCTCTGTAACTCACACTGCTACACCTGGGGAGGGCTGGTAGAGAGAGGGAGGGATTTTCCCTGGGGAAAGAGGAGATCCCTTCTCATGAAAACTGAGGCCTCAGGAAGGGGGGGCCTCACTTAGTTACTGTGAGCGTGAATAATGACACCACCAGGCAGATTTTTCATGTTTAGAATTTCCCTCATTCTAGCCTGGGCCAGAATCAGTGGACTTGGCTAATGGCGAGGTTGCATTTCATGTGCACGTCGATTAGTCCTCTGTGTCTGGAATCTCTTTCCATAGTTTACAGTTGGTTGAGTAACATCTGTAGGTATCTCGACCTCATTGACCTTCTACAAGAACAAACAGAAGGTGTTGTTCTATCCCAGAGCCAGCATTTTATTGTAAAATGCTGGAGAGCTCAGATATGAAAACTTCTGTCTTCTCAATGCCAAGATTTTTCATGAAAAATTAGTTCAATCCTCTGACTATTTTGGCCTCATGATAACAAATATCTAGATATTTTAAAGATACTTGAATGTCATCAACCTGCAAGTCTGAGTTCGTCCAGGTAGATTTTCATTATGTTGCTACAAGTCTGTATATTCTGGATCTAACTATTCATTTTCAAATGATCTCATAAACTGTGTCTTCCCTGTGAAGTTATTTGGGGAGATCATTACAAATATGTAATTAATTGCCTTTCATAAATCATATTCTAACAGGTACATTTTATTTTCTGTGTATATTTTTTAAAAATTTTGTGCATTTGTCTAACTAGTGTCCTTTTTGTTAATAGGTTGCTGCATGTGTGGTGGGTCCATCATAAAAGCCTGTGGATTTGTTAGTCATTTCAGGCAGGAGTGACTCTCAAAGGAGATGGTGGCCTTTCAGATGAAACTCCATTTTTTTTTATTGCTTTATTCTGAACCTTAAGCCGGTAGATTTTGGCCATCCTAAGCTACTTGAACTGAAGATAAACTTAGTGCTAGTATTCTTTTACCCCCTGGGAAATAAAAATATGCAATCATCTTACAACTATTCTTAATTACAACTTCATATTGTGTGTTTAGCCTGTTTCTGGCTTTGTAGGGATGAACAGCTAGACTTGGGAGATAGTTGGCAGGGAGGGCCGAGTGTTCCCTACTGTAGGAGGGAATGTTGGAGGGGAGGTGGTTCACTGTCCGCTGTGAGCAGCCCTGTGGAGCCCTTTTGGAGACTAAGAGAACTAGAAGACACCAGACTCGGTGTGAGCAGATGGGAGTCAATCCAGGGAGAAAATCCTAGCTAGGAGTCTTCTGAGCTGTTCCCTGGGCCTTTTTCTTTCAACTCCTGTCCAGGCTACATTTTCACCAAGGCTGGTCTCATTGCTCTTTGCTTTCTTCACCTAAATGTGTTGTTGTGTATGTCCACCCTCATGGTGTCCACTTTCTCACCCTCCCTTCTCCCTGCAACTCCACCTCCTCCTCCTCGTTGGTGACCCAGAACATGTCTGTGTCCATTTCTTTCCCCTATGATGTCTGTTCCATTCACCTGTCTACACCGCACAAGCGCTCTTTTAGATGCATGGCCTTCTTCGCTGTTCCACTTGAGCCAGGAACTAGCCAAGTGACCTAAAGCAGGCTATGTTCATTATTTCCAAAGACTTCAGTTTTCTCACCGGGGAAATGGTCTCCAAAGACAAGTCCTCCTTTGAAATGTACACCCTGTGAGAGCACGCACAGGGCTAAAACCAGGGACAGTAAGTGAGCGCCTCCCGCCTGCAGCCACTCCCTGCTGCAGAGGCAGTTGTTGGGCTTGTTTCACATCTGCTGCTGGTTCTTCTTTTGGCTAACTTCTTGCTTTTCTTTTTCAGGGCTGGGAGAGGGTTCTGCCCTCCTTCATCCAGACAGCAGATCCCATCCTAGGTCCTTAGAGAAAAGTGCCTGGAGGGCTTTCAAGGAGTCACAGTGCCATCACATGCTCAAACATCTCCACAATGGTGCACGGATCACTGTGCAGATGCCGCCTACAATCGAGGGCCACTGGGTCTCCACTGGGTAAGAGCAGCAAGGGCAGGTGGGATCCCAGAGGGGCCAGAGAGCACACTTCCATGGAAGACGCTTCCTTTGGGTTCCAGGTGCATAGAGACTTTACATAATCTACAGTGATTTCGGAGTTGGCTGACTAAGAACCAAACCACTCTTTGAAATTATGGTTAATTAAGAAACAGAGCTGAGTGCTGTAGAAATCTTATGCTGGGCAGAGATGACATTGTACCTCTGCTCACCACTAGGTAGGAGTGAATAGATCCTTGTTTACTGAGCTCTGTGGGACCACTTATGTATAAAAAGAAACCATTAGCAAGTGAAATTAAGAGTCTGTGTTTCACCAGTGCTGAAACATGACTTGCAAACTTCTTACGGGCTAAATATTCTAGCCATATTCTGGTAATTTAATATATGGCTTCAGGGTTCTAAGCGTAAGTTAAAAGCTACCTCTACTAACCAGGGTGTAGTTCTTGGATTCTTTTCCATGCTGTGAAGCTGAGATTTATCCTAGTTTGAGCTCTGGCTTATCTTCCATTAGAGCTTTTAAAAATAGTCAGAGGCAGATCTGTTGATTTTTTTTTTTTTTCTTATCCATTAAATTGTTGAGAATTAACAAGACTAAGTCTGGGATCTGATCACTTCTCCCTGTCCACTATTCCTGGGATATGGATAGCAGCCTCCAGGTACCTTGGGGAGGGATCAAATGAGTATGAAGAAGAGAAAGAAGAAAGTTTATAATGCAGTGAAAAACTGGACATTTTTCTAAAAAATGAGGTCTCTCAAAATAACTACGTGATAATTTGTGTAAACAATGTTATGTGCTGTAAAGTTATTTTTGTCATTTCATTCAACAAATATTCATTGAGTGCCTACTTTGTCCCAAGACTATTCTAGATTGTGTGTGTGTGTGTGTGTGTGTGTGTGAATAGATAGCAGTTAACAAAACAGGCATGGTCCGTAGCTTCAGAGCTCTTAGAAGTAAACACACATAGTGCTGTGAAGGGGGTGGCGGGCGACAGATGCTAAAGGAGAAAACCAGGGGACTTAGGATCAGGGTGGGGTCCAGAAAGTCTACCTAAGAAGTGGACCCTTGAGCTGAGACGTTACTGGCTGTGCAGAGGCCGCAGGAAGAGCTCTTATCTACGGAACCAGCAGAGGCAGGGCCAGATGCCAAGAGGCTGGCTGGTTTGGAGGGAGAGTATCAGAAGCCCTATGCCCAGGGTCCAGTAAAGCAGGGGAGCAGCCAGAGGAGCTGCAGGGAAGGGCCATGGCCCCGAGGGCATCTTATAGACCTGTCCTGCTTCAAGAGAACTGGGAAGTCATAGAAGGCTTTTCAGCAGGGGCCACACTTAAAACTTGGTCCAGTTTGATGAAGGGGCACTAGCTGCTCTATGGCAAATGAATGGGAGAAAACGTGGTTTGGGGATGGGAGGCCCAGGAAACAGATTGCCAATGTTTAGATAAAAAATGAAAAATACAGGGTCTTCTTTTGTAAACCTCAGCTGACATGAATCACTGCTTATGCTAAACTTCTCTTGCCTTGGGGGAGAAATCCGAGGTGTTTTCTCTCCTTTTTTTTTTTTTAAAGGGAATCTCACTCTGTCACACTGGGTTGAGTGCTGTGGTATCACAGCTCACAGCAACCTCAAACTCCTGGGCTCAAGTGATCCTCTCGCCTCAGCCTCACGAGCAGCTGGAACTACAGGTGCCACCACAATGCTGAGCTAGTTTTTCTACTTTTTTTTTTTTAGTGGAGATGGGGTCTTGTTCTGCTCAGGCTGGTGCTGTCAAACTCCTGAGCTCAAGCAATCCTCCTGTCTCAGCCTCCCAGAGTGCTAGGATTACAGGTGTGAGCCACTGCACTCAGCCTTCCTCTGCTTTTTCTACATTACAGGTGCTCCAAGTACTTTATATCCATAGGATGTTATTGGACTTCCTGCCTTCCCACCCTTTTCCTTTTCATGAAGTAGCAACGAAAATAATTGTATGGTTGGGGGTCCCCGCAACATGAGGAACTGTATTAAAGGGTCGCGGTGTTAGGAAGGTTGAGAACTACTGATCTAGAACAATACTGCCAACCAGCACAAACAAAAGGAACCCTTATTTCTGTTACTGGGCTAGCTTTGCTTTCACTCAATTACTGCTTTGTTTTTCTGCTAGAGGGAAGATTTATTTTGAATGGATAAGAGGGCAGGTTCCATTTGCCCCGAGGCGACTAGATGCCAATGCAGGGTGACATACCTGTGTGCCTGCCTCTTCTAGACAAGGTCCACAAACTAGTTTGGGGGCCTGCTCTTTCTGGGCTTTCTGTAAGGGAACTTCTTACATAGGACAGCACGGCACTCTTCTTCCGGTCTGTAAGTTAGGCCCACAGGTGGCGTTGAGGGCAGCAGGCGTGTCCTCTCCCGGCCTGTTTGTGAAATGAATGGAAGACTTTCTGGTGTGGAGTGACGCTCAGCAGTGCAGCTAGACTGCCTGGACTCCGCGACTGAGCCTGATTCTTGCTGTTTATGTGTTCTTTAATTTCGTGCCTCTGTTTCCCCACCTGTAAAGTGTGGGTGATACTAATACCTAACTCCCAAGTTGTGTGGATTCTGTGCCTTGGTGTCTGTAAGAGCCAAAACAGTGCCTGGCCCATAGTCAGTTATTACTTCTATAATTTCTTAACAGTATAATAAATCTCTTCCTCATATGTTTGGCTTAAAAAAGTCTTTCCGTCCCTTTTTCTTCAGCTGTGAAGTAAGGTCAGGCCCAGAGTTCATCACAAGGTCTTACAGATTCTACCACAATAACACGTTCAAGGCTTACCAGTTTTACTACGGCAGCAACCGGTGCACAGACCCCACCTACACGCTCACCATCCGGGGCAAGATCCGCCTCCGCCAGGCGTCGTGGATCATCCGCGGGGGCACGGAAGCTGACTACCAGCTGCACCATGTCCAGGTCATCGGTCACACGGAGGCAGCAGCCGAGACGCTCAGCCGTCTGGTGAACCGCACCTGCCCGGGCTTCCTGGGAGCCGGGGGCCCCTGGGTGCAGGACGTGGCCTACGAGCTGTGGCGGGAGGAGAACGGCTGTGAGTGCACCACGGCCGTGAGCTTTGCCATGCACGAGCTACAGCTCCTCCGGGTGGAGAAGCAGCACCCGCACCACAGCCCGGACCCCCTGGTGGAGGAGCTCTTCCTGGGCGACATCCACACCGATGCCTCCCAGAGGACGTTCTACCGGCCGTCCAGCTACCAGCCCCCGCTGCAGAACGCCAAGGTACCCGTTCCTGCCGACTGTCCTCAGAGCCCTGCCTTCTCCTTTGTGATAAAGTGGGTGGCTCTTCACAAATCACAGGGGGCCATGTGGACCTGTGAAAGGAAGCAGTCTGTGTCCCCGATGGCCAGCCAGAGATAGGGCTGCTGCAAGGTGGGAGATGTGGAAGGCTCCTTGGGGCACGCATACATAGCCACAGGAGAGCCGGGTCTGCCACCGACCGGCTTTGTGGCATGGGACTCCCGTTTTCCTATATATGAGGCTCCTTCCAGCCTTCACATCCTAGAATGTCCTCTGTGATTCTAAGAGAAAAACATGAAGGAAATGTGAAGACATTACAGCCACGCTCAGAAAAGATAAGGAGCAATTGCAGGGACCCCCTTCTGGAGGAGGTGGGGCGGGAGATAGGACAAGGGGTTTAGGTGCCTTAGACGCCACAGAGGCCGTCCACCTGGGCCACCAGGTTCAGTCTTCCCAGCGCCCTGTGGAGGGAGGCAGGTGCAGTTTGGGCTTTTAGGCAGGGGAGGCAGCTGGGTCTGAGGAGTCACCTCTGCTACCCAGGTCACACACTGAGTGAGTTTCAGCGTGAGCCGGAGCTTTCTCCTCCAGACCCACGTTCTTTTCCTTTCCTGAGAAAGATGTAAAGTCATTGTGATCGGGGACTGAGGAGGGCAGTGAACTATGAAACCTTATAATGTTTTTTCTTGAGTAATATCCCAGTAAGTATATTTGGAATTTGCAAGGCATTTCCTTCCCCCAGGCTCAGAGTCATGTCCACATGTAACTCAGTCATCTGGTCTTTTCCACCACAGAGGCCTGTGAAGCTGGGCAGGCGGCGGGGACAGTGAGAGCTTCTGGTCCTTCTGGGGCGTGGGGCAGCAGCCCTGTCTGCGGTGGGTGGTCAGGCAGGAGGGCTCCCAGCTGTGCTGAGGGCCGTGTGGAACTCCGGAGCAGAGGCCCGTTTGACTTGGCTGGTTTGCTTCTCTGTTCCTTTCTTCTGAGATGTCACAGGGTCCTTCCTGTGCCCAGGGCTGCTCACTGTCCACTGTCACCCTTCCTAGTGGTGCCATTGTCAGCATCTATGTGATGAAAGTAGCCCCTGCCAGCACTTCCTGCTGAGGTTCCTCTGGCTGCACCTCGTCAGGGGTGTGTCCCGGTGTGAGCAGCAGCCCGTGGGCACCGGGGTCCCTGCCCTGCTGCTGTGCTCAGGCAGCTTGCTAGTGGCCCAGGACACCAGCCGGGCTCTGTTCCCACACAGAGCGGGAGTCAGGCTCCTGCTTTTTCACCTCCTGAGTTTTGGGTGCGCTGAGAAAGTCACGGGGAGTCAGGTCAGGGAGGGAGGGGCAGCCCCTAACGTGGCTTCCCTGCGGCAGCTGTTGGGGTCCCAGAGGGCGACACGGAACGAGGCCCACACCTGTGCCCCTTGTTGAGTCTCCGGATGTTGGTGACACCCGGGTGAGGGAGCAGTTTCTGGGCCAGGCCCAGTGGGTCTCTGGGAAAATGAAAAGGTGGGAGTCCTGGGCTCCCAGTGAAGTTTGCAGTTTGCAGCAGTACCCAGAGGCAGTGCCGAGCACTGTAGCCACAGAGCACTTGTCTTGGAATCTCTGGTTTTGAGCAGAGGAGAGGGCCAGGCAGTGTGCAGAGGGGAGGCGGTGAGGGAGGCCAGGCAGTGTACAGAGGGGAGGCGGTGAGGGAGGCCAGGCAGTGTGCAGAGGGAAGGGGGGAAGGGAGGCCAGGCAGTGTGCAGAGTGGAGGCAGTGAGGGAGGCCAGGCAGTATGTAGAGGGGAGCGGGGAAGGGAGGCCAGGCAGTGTGCAGAGTGGAGGCGGTGAGGGAGGCCAGGCACTGTGCAGAGGGGAGGCAGGGAGGGAGGCCAGGCAGTATGGGGAGGGGGGGAGAGGAGGGAGGCCAAGCAGTGTGCAGAGGGGAGGCTAGGAGGGAGGCCAGGCAGTGTGCAGAGGGGAGGGGGGAAGGGAGGCCAGGCAGTGTGCAGAGGGGAAGCTGGGGGGCTGCACTGTGTCCAAGGAGGCAGGTGGCTGGTTCTTGGAACTCACTCAGGTTCCGGTTCCACCTGCTTTTTGATCCTGTTTGAACACCTTTTTGAAGCTGTTTCGGTCCTGGCGGAGGGATTGGCCACAGCCACCTTTCTTTCCTTACCTGCCTCAGCGGCATCCCCAAGGCTCGCAGCTCGCTCTCTCTTTCTCGCCCTTCAGCCTAAGAGGAGGGATTTTTCATTCCCATCAGGGTCCCTGTCTTAAATAGACCGTGTCTGTGGCTCCTGGAGGAAAAATGTCTTGAAAATGAAAGTTGCATTAAATACGGGCATGGGAATTAAGGATAGCAGTTGTAAAGCTGACTTTTTCAGAATTTTTTTTAACACCATTTGGATAAATTGGCAAGAATATGGGCTTTGGAAATAATAACCAATCATGGAATCTAGTTCTTTTCCTGTCATCAGCTGTGCAGCCTTGGTAGTTTTCTGAGCCATTGGAGCCTTTGCTTTATTTTTTTCTATAAAATGGTAAAAATATAAGGATCAGTGGGTTCAAGTTCAGAGTGCCGTCTGGCGTCTGGAAGGTCCTGGCTCTTCTAACTTACAGCAAGTTGCCCTTCTGAGCCAATGGCTGGCAGAGCAGAGGGATGAGAGTGATACCAACGATGCAGCGACAGGACGCGTTTTATGGTATCTCGCCGTAAAAGTTTCCCCCCATTTCTCCTCCCTGCTGTGCTAAGGCAGTGGTGGGAACATTTACCCATATTCTTAAGAAGTAGACTCTGTAAAGTGTGGACCTGATTCCCTGATTCCAGAACTATTCAGGGTGTAAAGAACCTCCGAACCTTGGGTATTATTCAGGACCTACTGTTAAGTGGGCGGGGGAGAAGGAAGGTATGGGATAGCATGAATAATGTGATCCTGTTTGTATAAAACGCACAATGAAAGAAGGAGACGGTGAGCTTACAAAGGAAGCAGATATTTCTGGAAGGTACTTCCTGATGGCCTATGAAGAAGAGAACTATATAGACCATTCACTTTTTGTACCTCTAACGTTTGGTGCTGTGATCTTACGTCAGCTAACACAATCGCTACACAAAATTTAATTAAAAAAAACAAAAATGCTGGCTAGGACTCTGAGGCTCAGAGGGATGCTGTGGCCACAAATGGAGGTGGTGGTCCAGCTGGGAGGAGGACCCAGGCTTCCCGAGCCCGGCCCCACTGCTCCTTGGGATGGCTGGGGGAGGGGGGTCATTCGAAGGCCGTGCAGTTCCAGCAGCTGAAAGGGCCCATTCTTCTCTTGTTGTCCCTTGCTTGTACCTCTTGGCCTGCAGTGCACAGTGGAGTCTTCAGGAAGTTTTCAGATCCTTCCCCAGGACAGCTAAGAGAAGGAATGAACGAAGTTGGCCGTTGGTGTCTTTCCAGATGCTGAGCAGTGTGTGCCCACAGGGCTCAGTGGCAGCACTTGTCTGAGCTGGTGGTGGCTGCCTGGTCAGGACGGGGACGCGAGCTGGGAGAGCCCAAGGGAGGCTGGACCCTCCTCCTTTGAACTTGTTGCTTTGCTGGTCCACAGAGACCTGGCTACAAATTAGTCTAAATGCTAAATTGAGTCTGAAACCATGAGTCTCAGCCCCTCTGGAAACAGGACACCATATAAAAATAGAAACTTTAAGGCAACTTGTTTTTTAAGCTTTATGCAGCTTTGCTGTGAGGTTCAGAGTCCTTTGGCAAATAAGTCACGTTTGAAAAGATTCAGGTGTGCTGCAAGGGTTCTTTTAGGATGCTATTGACTACTGTTCATTAAAAAAAAAAAATCCAGACAGTTTAAAATAACCCTGAAAAGAAGGGTTGCCTGAGAGGAGTTTCACTTCCCCTCTGCCTAGATTCCTTGGAAATGTTCAGTGGGAGGGGTGGCAGCCAGGGTCCTTCTCTCAGTGATGGAATCAAATGGTTATTAAAAGCAAATAATCGCCAGGGTTGTTAGAAATGCCAAAGCCTTGGGATTGGACTTGTAAGCAAATGGAATTGGTTTTTCTCCAAAATCCTGCACTGATTTAACCACAGGGTTGTAAATCAAAGGGGCTGTCTGAAAACCAGACAGCTCTCCCCGAGCCGAGTATCTAAAATATTCGGTCCCAGCACATGTTCAGCAGGGGAGCGGCACATGGGAGGGAAGGCAGCAGGCTATGAGGGTGGCTGAGCACAGTGAGAGAAGAGAATCGTTGTCTCTTCCGCTCACGGCAGCTCCGAGCCGTTTGCTGCGTTCCGTTTTGAGAGCCTTCAGAGTGTGCGTTAACCGTGGGACTTCCCCATAGCTGTGATACCAGAGGCACAGTGGGTCGATTGGCCTTGGGTGGGGGACTTTTCAGCCCCGCTGCAGGAGATGGCTCTGCAGGAAGGAGGGGGCTCCTTATGCGTGTGTTGGGTGGGCTCAGCTCTGGGCTGGGTGGGTACATGGTTGATGGGGGTCGTGGGGCATGGAAGGAGCCAGTTGCTTGCAGAAGAATTCCAGGCCCCCCTCTGCGTGCTAGTGTAGGGAGGGCAGTGGGATTTTTTTTGCAGAGGTGATGGGAGATACAAGAGATGGCAGAGGACCAGAAGCTCAAGGATTTATGGCCTAACAGTTTCAAAAGCCAGTCCTGTGTGCCCCAGAGCCCAGGTGTCCACTCAGAGCCAACAAATGTTGCAATTCCTGTGGACAAAATGGAGCTGGTGAGGGGCTCAGCTCTGGAGACTTTGCTTTGGTGAACATTTTACTGGGGCCAAGGCTTGGCGATTGTGGGCCCACACAGCTGCTGGCATACACTTTTATTGCAGAAACAGCTTGCGATGTTTCTTGACTCCAAAGTATTCTAGCAGATAAACAGCATGCAAGGTTGCTTTATTTAAGGAGCTAGTAGACCAGGAAATATTTGTTGTCAGGGACAATCAAAGTGGTAAACATTTCATCCCTTAAAAGGCAAGAAAGTCGAGAGGATGCAACCAAAGCCTGCAAAAGCAGGAAATCAGCCTCTTACAAGGTCCTTACTACGGGAGGGGGAGTGTCGGCTCCCTTGGAGAGGGGGAAGGAGGATGGATCAGACCAGACTGGTAGGGGCACTGGGTTTATAGCAGATTTAATATAATTATTAGAAGTACTTTAAATATTTAAATTGATCAAAATGCATAAGAGTGGAAGCAGTAATCCACCAAAAGATAAATACAAATTCTCTTTGGAAGCCATTCTTAACATCATTTGCGCTAAAGAACCAGCTTCCTATGGTCGTTTTTATCTAGCCACTGGGTCTGTAGCACGTGTTTGTCTGGCCAAGGTGAAAGCAAAATGAGCTTTGTACTGTCACGGATGTTTCCTAAAACAGGAAAGACCTTCGGCAGCTCATTTCTTAGATTCTAAATGTCTTAGAAAGGGCATTTCTAGAGGTATAATATTGCTCCGGGGGACCCACCACAAGGCCCTTCTCACGCAGGCAGGACGCAGAAGAGAGTTTGGCTGAGATCCGCTCCCCTGAGCTTCGGCAGCCAACTCCACATGCGGAATCCACAGCGCGACTTGTTCGAGGCGCAGGCCCCTTCCTGGGTGTCTGTAACTGGCTGCGGGTTACTGTGCGGTGTCTCCCTGAGGCTCTCTGAGTCCTCTGAGCGCCCTGTGCCCTGAGCATGTGCTCGCCTCCTGGCAGGGCGACTGGCTGCACTCAACCTGTGTTCTGCAGCTCGGCATGGCGCTACTTGCTGGGAACGGGTGTTCTAGTCCCTGCAGGGTGGTGCCACGAAGCACCATAGACGTTGGCACTCAGAAACAACAGGTGCTTATTTCCTACTGCTCACGGGGGCTGGAAGCCCAGCTCTGGGCACCAGGGTGGTGCGACACTATCAGGGCCCTCTTCTAGACTGTAGACTCTGATTCCACTGTGTCCCAAGTGGTGGGGAGGGAGCCACGGAGCACTCAGATCTCTTTGGTTAGGGCACTAATCCCACTTGTGAGGGCTCCGCTTCATGCCTAGTCACCTCCCAACAGCCCAGCCTCCTAATTCCCTCACATCAGGGGTTAGGACTTCGCATAGGCTTCTGAGGGGACACAAACATTCAGTCCATTCCCACCGGACAGTCAGCCAGCCGGCATGGGCAGCCTGTACCCAAAGCTACAGTTAAAGGGACATAGTGTGGGTGGCCACAGCAGTTCCTCCTAACGCTTTTGGAAAGTGGAGTCGCCCAAATTCCCTTTAAGTGACCAAAATGAGCCGAGTCCATAAGCTCCTAGACTCCGAGAGCAGAGAAGCACTCTGCAGTCCCTCCCACAGTGCGTGAACACTGGTCACGTGTGACGGGCACTGGCCCCTGTCTTCACCCCGGTGTGCAGTGACAGCTTTGTGTGGTCTGTGTGTCCGTAAGGACCTTGTCACATCCGCCTCATGCTCAGCTCTCCCTGGACTTTGTGGGCTTGGTCTCAGAGAAACTGCCAGCCATGGGTCGGCCCTGTGCCTACAGGATTATCCACAAAAGACACTTAATCAAACTCATGGAAAACTGTACTTTTCAAGAAAGCTTTTGACAAGGTCCATTGGCCACGGCAAGGCTCTTCCTAGAAACCTTCATGGCATTTTGTGTCCCTTGTCTATTTCCAGTTCTCCTCTTCCTTGAACAAAACCTGTTAGCCCTAGAAATGCTGCTTCTGAAGATGTGTGTTTTATCCAGCCTGCTGTGTATCGCTTCTCGGCCTTTTGGCTAAGATCAAGTGTATCCAGCCTTGTGAACGAGGATCCCATCAAGTCATTTCTTCCATTCTGGGAAGACAGCGAAAACAAGTGGATACTGTCAGCAAATTTGTTGATGAACCAGCTCTCCAGAAATAAATATTGGCAGGGAACAGGAGAAAGCCTGAGAATCCCCATCAGTCATCGACAGGGAGAAGACCTTTTCCTGGGGTGGAGTCCTTGATAGGGGACTGTTTGTTCTTTACTGGACCACCCCTGCCCACCCCCACCCGTCACCCAAGGGGAAGCCCAGGGCAGGAAGTGACTCAGTAGCTCTGAGGCCAAATCGGGGTCCTGACTGTACCTTTGGTTTGTAAGTTACCTGAGCTGAGTGATTTCCTCTCCTCACACCTTGGTTGCATCTGTAAAATGTCCCCGTGGTTTCTTGGGGGGACAAAGTAAAGCTTCAGGAGACAATGGACTGTAGCCCCAGACTCCAGTGGTCTTGCAAGTGCAGCCATAGTTATTGAACTTGCTACCAGGGACATGGGCAGGAATCAGAGGGCGGAGCAGGCAAAACCCCACTTCTTGCCCAGAACCCTGCTCACTTATACTACATAAGGGTATTTTTGTTTGTTTTTAGGGTAAGTTTGATTGTTTGTTTCTTTTCTAATTGTACAGGGATCTTTCATCACCCCCTACTTCTGAATTAAAGCTTTTTATAGTGAGTATGAAGAATAGCAACAAACAAGACTCTCTGGTCTTCTGCTTTAACCTTCAAACTATCTGTGTACAGAAACTCTTGACTTTAAATAGCCCTCTCTGAGATTCAGGGGAAGGGTGCCAAGTTGGTGAGCCTGGGGAAGGACTAGTCTCAAGAGAGAATCATGTATCAGAGCACACATCTGAAGAGAGAGAGATTTTATGAAGCAAGTGATACTGTGGAGTCCAAATCACTCTTTATGTTTTAATATGACTATATGTGTTATTATATGCTCTTCCCACTTATTCATCTTGGAAGGATACTATTTAAGAAAAGCATCTTAGGAAAGAGAAGGCATTTTACAAATACAACATAGAACCTTTAATTTTTATTTCTCTCTTCGTACTTGTAATTTTGATTAAGCCAAAGATTGTGAGAATTAGGAGCACAAATGATTTTTTTAAAATAACTTGTCTACAAAACAAGTGTCTCCTCATACAACCATGGCTAAACCTGTTCCCTTGTTGACAGTGAGCACAAAGGCCAAAATACTACCCCCGCTTGTGACATCTTTGTTTTTAGCTTTAATGACAGCAAAAAAGTTGCTTCAAAAAGTAACTAGTCAAGGACAACAGAAGCAAAATAATTTGAAAGCCCCCAGGTGAAGGGCTTGGATTTTCAAATGATCAGTAGGAACATGAAAATATGTTCAGCATCACTAATCTTTGGACCATCAAAACCACAGTGGGGTGCCAAGCGACCTGTTAGGATAGCTATTAGAAAAAATAAAACAAAACAATAAAAACCAGAAAATACCAGGTGTTGGTGAGGATGTGGAGAAATTGGAATCCCTGTGCATTGCTGATAGGAATGTGAAATTCTGAAGCCTCTGCAGAAACCGGCAGTCCCTCAAAAAAATTAAACAGCTGTTCCATTTATGCATATATACCCAAAAGAATTAAAAGCAGGGACTGGAACAGATAGGCGTATACCCCTGGTGATAGCAGCATTGTCCACAGTAGCAGGAAGGTGGAAGCAACCTCAGTGTCTGTGGAGAGTAAATGGTAAACACAGTGTGATGTGTGCACAGGACACGATACTGTTCAGTCGTTGACAGGAAACTGACATGCATGGAGCTTGAGGAGCTTATGCTGAGTGAAGTAAGGGCAAACGGTATTGACTCCTCGGCCCCCACTCCTCAGAGGTCATCCATGAAGACAGTAGAATGGCGGCTGCCAGGGCCAGGCATAGGGGACTGTTTGTAGTAGGTACAGAGTTACAGTTGAGGAATTTGAAGGGGTCCTGGGGGGTGGATGGTGGTGATGGTTCCACAGCAGCGGGAAGACACTTAAAACTGGTTGAGATGGCAAACTCTATGTTCTGTATTTCTTACCACAAGAAAACAAAAGTAACTAGTTTCAGATTTGGGAAGACCAATACCTGAGAACTAGGACCCTCCCACTCCCTGCACCCACCCTCAGTGACAACAGGCCCCACTGACGGAAAACAAGCGTCTTCCCCCAGAACCGCCTGTTCTCTTCTCTGCTGTCATAAACACTTCAGCCCAGCACTGTCACTCACTGGGAGGGGCCAAGTGCCACCAGGTCCTCATCCTGGAGCTCAGGCCCCAGCCCTGTTGTTCTCAGGAAGCCCAGCTGGAACGAGCCCCCAGCACTGCCCCCTCAGCGTGGCACTGCTGTGGAAGTGCCCGGGTGACGCTGTGCCCACCTCCCCCCACCCCCCGTCTTCTCCTTGTCTGAGCTCCTGGGACATCCCAGTAGCTCCCTTGCTAGACACACTTATTTCCCTTCCTCCTGTCCCCCGTCTAAGCAGCTTCCTGAATCAATACTGGTGTTTGAGGCTGTCACCTCAGAATGGCTAGACATGAAGGAATGACAGTTGATGTTTTTAAACTCCCAGATTACAGACAGCAAACCCAACTGTGGGGAGTGGCAGGAAGCAGGTTGGGGTCAGTGTAAGTAAATGGGGCCGCCCATCTCAGGCCTCGAGGGCCTGTGGCAGTGTGTCACCACAGCAGCACGTCACAAGAGCAGTGTGTCACCGCATCAGTGAGCTACAAATGGAGCAGTTTGGAGACCACGGGGCTCTGCCTCCTGCCTCGACTGAGTGCCCCTAACAGCCTCGCCGCCCCCACCCAATGTCCGGCTCTTGCAGAGCTGCTGCTGACGGTGGTGCAGGCCGGGTGGCTCCTGTGAGGCCTCCACGCCTTTGTGAACAGACAGTGGCAGGAGAAGAACACGCCGATTTCGTGACGATGTCCTGCACTTGGGGGTTGCAGGCACCCTGGGTTGGGCATGTTCCACCCTTTTCACCTTCCATTCTGGATTTCAATATCAGAGCCACCCTTTAGGCTGGAAATGTAGAACCTCTGCCCATAGTAGTTTACTGAGGAAACATAAAGGCAAAGCTGCTCAACTCAGTGAAGCGTTGAGCTCCATTCGTGTGTCACTCACCCCAAGTGCATTCGGAAGATGGTGGCGCGTCTGCGGCACACAGGCTGTCGGCTCAGTGTCTGCACCCAGTAGGTACCTCAGCGGGAGCCACCTTGCATTTCTTGCAGCAGTGAGACAAGTATAATGACCACCACTGTATAAATGAGGAAGTTGAAATGAATAAAAATGAATAAATTGCCCAAGGTCACCAACTGTGAAGTGGCTGGGAACTGGCCCGTGGCCCTGAGAACCTAGCTGGGGCCATCTCTGTCTGTGTTGCAGTCGAGCATGGGCCGGACGTCATGTAGGCACTGTCCCCTCTCCATGTTCCCTAAGGGGCAGATCGCTGCTGGGCGCAGCTGCAGGGCACTTTCTGTGTGCCCCAGAGCCCTCGATAGGAAACCAGAGGCCAGAAAATGCACCTCCGGCCCAGGATGCTGAGAACTCGGACTCATCTCACTGCTGTGGCCATTTTATCCCGTGTCTACAAGCCACAGACCATATTAGCAGAGGAAACACTCTCTCATTGCAACTTCAAGCTTATCTGATGAGCACATCAGGAGTACAAGTTAGCTCTTGGAGGAGGAGGGCGGGAGGGCAGCTGGAAAGCCCACGGCTCCTCCGCCCTGCCCTCACCCCCAAGAAGGCCTCATGTCCAGCCAAACACCAGCTACAACAAAATCACATCCAGAGAGGACTGGAAACATGGAAACCCTGCTGCTTGAGGTCTCTGACCTCAGGAAACACGTGTCGGAGGAGAATAAATGCCTCCCCGGACAGTCACTGCCCTGCAGCCACAGCGCAGGTATGGGGCTGCACCTGCACAGGGGAGCCGGGGCTGGTGGCCAAGCGGCCCCACGTGCGGAGCTGCACTCTTCTATTTTCCCATTCCAGCCTGATGAGATGGACGTATCTAGTGCCCAGTGTTCTGCCAGCCCGGTGAGCTTCACAGGCCCCCTCTCCATGCAATAGGAGAGTAGCAGAGAGGTGCCCCCAGGTGCAGAGTGCGGCAGCCCTGGCTTGCTGTGACCTCAGTCTGACAGCGAGGCGATGGGAAGTGGTCAGTACCCAGCGCCCGGCTTCCAGAGTAGGCTTTTTGTAACAGCCCAAAGCCCTCCAGGCAAAAAACGGATGAGGCCCTGTCTCCCACACTCGGTCACTAGAGACCTTTCTATGCCACAAATGTGCACCACCCTCGTCCCCTGCCTGTCACATTACAGAAGGCTCAGCAAGACAAACAGTCCTCCAACACAGAGCCATAGCTAGCTTGCACTCAGTACATTGCTTAAGGCTGGAAAAGCAAGAAGCAAATTGAGAGACCAGAAAACTTCCAAAGCTGGGGGCAGCAGACACAGCAGGTGGCAGGGATGCAGGTGTGGGCGCTGCCGGAGCTCTGGCTCCCACTGCCTTTGGGCCCCCAGCTTCACCCCTCCTTTGGAAGGCCCCTGCCTTTACTAGACAACTCCCTTTCATCCTCAGCCATTACAGTGCTGGTCTTTTTCCCCTTTGTCCTATAATATTTTAAATAAAAACATACTTAGTTGTGGTAAAATAGACATAAAATGTTATTGTTTTAGCTACTTTTTAAAGTATAAGTTGTGGCATTACAATCGCATTGTTGTGCAACGGTCACCGCCACCCAGCTCCAGAGCTCTGCATCTTCTCAAACAGAACCCCCAGATCCACGAAACACCAACGCCCCCGTCTCTGCCCCCAGCCCCTGCACCCACCTGTCTGTATTGTTCTCCGGTCCCTCTGGGCACTGCAGGTAGATGGGATCATAAATAGTTGTCCTTGTGTGTCTGGTTAATTCCACTTAGCACAGTGTCTGCAGGGTCCATCCATGCTGGACCCTGCGTCAGAATTTCCTTCCATGGTAAGGCTGACTCCTATCTACTGCGTGGACAGACCACAGTTTGCTTTCCTGTTTGTCTGTCTGTGGGCACGTGAACTGTCAATAATGGTGCTGTGCACACAGGTGTGTGAATATCAGCCGCAGTCTCCATTGCAGTCCTTTGGGGTGTACATCTAGGAATGGGATTGCTGGATCCCACTTCTACACAATGTTTCAAGGAACCACCTTACTGTCTTTCATAGAAGATGTTTCATTTATATCTTCACTGGCAGTGTGCAAGGTTTCCCATTTCCCCACATCCTCACCAACTTGCTAGTGTTTGGGTTTTGGCTATCAGCCATCCTAAAAAATGGGAAGTGTTGTAATTCTCTTTGAAATCAAGTGTGCAGCACGTGTCTGAAAATGTAATAGGTTGTAAGGAGAGTGCGTATCACAGGGGAACTGTATAGGCAGGTCGTCCTGCCAGGCAAATGGATGCACTTAGGAGTGGGCATGTGTGAGTGTGCGTGTGAGTGAGCACTTGTGAGTGAGCACGTGTGAATGCACTGTGAGTGAGCACGTGTGAGTGTGCACTGAGTAAGCATGTGAGTTTGCACTGAGTGAGCATGTGAGTTTGCACTGAGCACATGAGTGAACACGTGTGGACATGTGAGTGCACTATGAAGGAGCACATGTGCATGAACTGAGTGAGCATGTGTGAGTGCACATTGAGTGTGCACTGTGACTACACGTGAGAGTGTGCACTATGAGCACATGTGAGGGCATTGTGAGTATGCACTGCAAACACGTGTGTGAACTGAGAGAGCATGTGTGAGTGTGCAGGTGTGAGTGAGCACACGTGCATGAACTGAGTGAGCATGCGTGACTTGTACACATGCATGCTCTGCTCTGTGCACCCAGGCAGGGCTCCAGCTGCCTCTGGAGTGTTGAGGTTGTGTAAGTGACAGTGGCCCTGGTGCCTTGCCCAGTCCCAGCTCAAGGAGACCCTCCTGTAAAGGGAAGCACGTGCACACAATTTGGGGGAAGGCCGGGGGTCTCTGAGTGTGCGTGTCTCTCGGTTGCAGCACCACGACCACACCTGCATAGCCTGTCGGATCATCTACCGGTCGGATGAGCACCACCCACCCATCCTGCCCCCCAAGGCCGACCTGACCATCGGCCTGCATGGTGAGTGGGTGAGCCAGCGCTGCGAAGTGCGCCCTGAGGTCCTCTTCCTCACCCGCCATTTCATCTTCCACGACAACAACAACACCTGGGAGGGGCACTACTACCACTACTCAGACCCCGTCTGCAAGCACCCCACCTTCACCATCTATGCCCGGGGCCGCTACAGCCGTGGGGTGCTGTCCTCCAGGGTCATGGGAGGCACGGAGTTTGTGTTCAAAGGTAAGATTCCCACCTCGAATCCCAGTAAGGCCCAGCGAGTGGCTCTATGACCTTCTCGTGCAGGCAGAGCCTGAGGGAAAGGCCCCTTTTCCTGCCTGAGATGCTGGGGAAGCAGCAGCAGAGTTACTGCTGCCTCAAGGCAGCCCACACACCCTCTGAGATCTCCCCACTGGTGCCAGGGCCAGTGCACAGCCTTAGCCCACTCCCCACACAGCGGGTAGTTGTCAGGTGTGGCCAACAAGGATGTCACTGCCAGGAAACCAGTGCTTTCTTGGGGAGTAAATGACAGGAGGGGTTAGTGAGACCTCTGAGGTTGGGAACTGTGGTTTCCAGCCCGGAGCTTGCCCCACACTTAGGAGATTGCAGACATGAAGGTCGGAGTTTCTTTGGGAAGAAGCTTTGGGCTTATCTCCTGAACAAAGTGGGAAGGGATTAGCTGCACTAGGCTATCAGCAAGAGGAGTCTTGTGGTTCCATTTTTAGAAGATTTTTTTTTGTTTTTTCTTGTTTGTTTGTTTGTTTTTTAAGTTTGAGCATCTTTATAATATGGCATCAGCCCTGTCAAGCCAAATAAATAAAGTGACTATATATCCTGGTGACTCCTCTGGGACAGCATTCCACCATTTGGTCTGGGTACCATGAAGTAGTTCTGTCATCCCAGTTAAGTCCTAGAGCACCTTGGCCCTCCTTGTAGGAAGGAAGGTTCATTCAGAAACACTGGCCTTTGATAAACTTAACAATCTTAGCCACTTCCACCCCAGAACTAATCATGTTAGATTTGGAATGTGGTCCCCTGGAAAGACCTTCAAAAGCAATTTCTACAAGCCTTGAGACGTTTATTTAATTTCGTCATACGTTTCTTGCATCCTAACTTATTTTAAATGCCATATTTTATGGGCCTGTATCAATGTGTGAGAAGATTAGGTATGTGACACTGAAACACTTAGAACCTCAAAACTTTTTCATAAAAGCAGAATTCTAGCCTCTGCTGAAAATGTTTTTCCATCTCAAATTGTCAGTGTCTCCAGTGTAGCTCCTTGGGAGCACTGTGCTGCAGTTTATCCCACACTCACCAGCACAGTGCCCGGGGGGCTGGGCTTGCTGTTTGGACAACAGCACATCAGCCTACAGCGCTGGGATGACCAAAAATGCTCCAGTGACACTGTGGCCAGGTGTGTGGGTCAGTAGATGGGATTTTTTTTTTTGAAAAGAAGAAAGCCTTGTGGAGATGGAGTGAGGCTTGCATTTGCTGGGTGGGTTTCTGTCCCCACACTGGTCCCTCAGTAGGGAGTGTCCTCTCCCCTGGTCCCTCAGTCAGGGAGTGTCCTCTCCCCTGGTCCCTCAGTAGGGAGTGTCCTCTCCCCTGGTCCCTCAGTCAGGGAGTGTCCTCTCCCCTGGTCCCTCAATCAGGGAGTGTCCTCTCCCCTGACCCCTCAGTCAGGGAGTGTCCTCTCCCCTGGTCCCTCAGTCAGGGAGTGTCCTCTCCCCTGGTCCCTCAGTCAGGGAGTGTCCTCTCCCCTGGTCCCTCAGTCAAGGAGTGTCCTCTCCCCTGGTCCCCAGTCAGGGAGTGTCCTCTCCCCTGGTCCCTCAGTCAGGGAGTGTCCTCTCTCTTTCACAGTGAATCACATGAAGGTCACCCCCATGGATGCAGCCACAGCCTCACTGCTCAATGTCTTCAATGGGAATGAGTGTGGGGCCGAGGGCTCCTGGCAAGTGGGTGTCCAGCAGGATGTGACACACACCAATGGCTGCGTGGCCCTCGGGATCAAACTACCTCACACCGAATATGAGATCTTCAAAATGGAACAGGATGCCCGGGGGCGCTACCTGCTCTTCAACGGCCAGAGGCCCAGCGATGGGTCCAGCCCCGACAGGCCAGAGAAGAGGGCCACGTCCTACCAGATGCCCCTCGTCCAGTGTGCCTCCTCTTCACCCAGGGCCGAGGACCTCTCGGAAGACAGCGGAAGCCGCCTGTATGGCCGGGCCCCCGCGCACGGTGGCCAGGCCCTGCCACTGGCTGTGCTGGCCTGCTTTTGGACTTTACCGTACTGGGACATCCTCAGATAGGAGTTTTTAGAAAGTTATATTTTTACAAGCCAGAATTCCTTACAACTTATAGACCTTCTTTACCAGAAGAAAAGGACATTTATTCTTTTGATGCACTTGAATGCCTGAGAACATTCTTCCCTTTTCTCCTCTCCCCCCCTCCCCACCACCCCCGTCATGAACAGCCACAGTGTTTGAAGTTTCTGCTTTGAACTCCATCCAGCCTGATCCCGAGGCCTGAACGACTTCACAACGGAATTGCACTTTAAGACAGCAGCGTCTCGGGCCAGTGTGTTTGGTAGCAGGGATGAAGCGAGGGCTTCATATTTTTGCCTCCTGATTATTGTATTTCTGAGTTGAATTTCGGAGAAGCAAATATCCAGCCACAACTTTCACTGTGGGTTGCATCTTGTCCCCCTTTGAAACTGCTTTCCTCTCTGAGTTGTAGATGCTGGAATTTAATGCAGAGTTAATCTGGGACTGTGACCCAGACGCCCCTTACTAATAAAGAAAAGATGGGTGTAGATGTGTGCACGTGAACACACATGGCTAAGCCACGTTCACAATCTTATGCAAAACCGAAGGGAATCAAAGCTGGCATTTCAGAAAGGCCTAGGGAGAAAAGTGTGGGTAATTAAAGTTTCAAAGTCATTGAGGCAGTTTTTTCCAGCAGGTGGCTTACCTTAGTGAAAGAAGAAGAGCTGTGGAGTGGCAGAGGTGCTGGTTTGTGGTGGTGGGGAAAGCATGCCGCTTCCTGGCCCTCTCCTCAGACAGGGGACCTGGGGACAGCAAAAGCAACGCTGTGGCCGGCCACACAGGAGCAGGTACACGGGTGTGAATGCCTCATGAACAACAGCACAGGTGCTCCTTCATTGCAGTTTCCTTTTAGAAGGGGACATGAGCCCTGAGTGTCACTGACAGGGGTGGGCAGAGGGAGCTGCGTTCCACTCGGCACCTGTGCCCCCACACAGACACGTGAAGACAGACACCAGCTGCTGGAGAGGCCGTGGGTCGGTCTGTGCTGTGCAGTGCCGCTTTGTGTGAGTCCAGCTTGTCACTGGGTGTGCCGGCTGGCCTCAGGGTCCCTCCTCCGGCGAGTTTCAGGGTCACCCTGCTCAGGTCTGCTTCAGACTCAAGCCCATTGATTTGGAGTACTGCTAATGGTACCATCTCATATCAAGTGTCATTGCTAAAAGGGACCAATAGAGGGAAGCAGTGAGTGCCTGGAAGCCCGGTTGGAACTAAAAGCAAAAATGCAAATGGTGGTTGAGGGTAGGAGTCATCCCTTTAAGAATTTACTTTCTGAAATGCTGCCCTGTTGCTGCTGGTAGGTCATGACGAGGCATGGAGCTCCCAGAGCACTTTCTATTCAGGTTCTGTTTTAAGTGGGGCTTACTGAGGAGGCACATTCAAGATGCAAATGCTAACTTAATGTCTGCCGATCTGAATAAACAAAGATGTCAAAATGCTCTCACAGAAGACATTTTATCTGTGGATCTGTTTAACACCAGAGTTACCTTTAAGGGGCATAATGAAATCATGTGAAAAACCACATTGACTGCTAGAGAACCCCTTGGAGAATTGACCATGACCCAGTTCTCAGCCACTCACCAAGAGTCAGCTATTCACACCATTTAAAAAGTATGTTGCACACAAACACACAGGCATATACCCACGTATACAGGTCCTAACGCATACACATTGTATGTAGGTGTACATACATCTTAAAGATGCTGTGGCATTCACATGGTTATGGATAGAATATAAATCATTACAGAGAAGGACCGATGTAATTTATTCATAAGTCATGGCACACTTCGGTGAATGCCCATGTCTATATCATGAACATACATTACATCTTTGTTATGTTAACACAAAGATCTCTAAAACTAAATGCCTCTAGGCCCCACGATGATCTCCACATTATGTGACTTCCCGTTTCCTTTAAGAGACAGTGGCTGATCTCTAAGATCATGCAAGTTTGGGAAGCAGAAATTTTAGCTGAAGATGCTGTCTCTGAGGAAGGTATGATTGGCTCTAGAATATTCCATAACAAGCTTAAAATACTTCATCATATGCAGTCCGGGGCTGATGCGTCTCCTGCTAAGTTAGAGGCAATGGTTCTACATGGAAACACGGGCTTGGACAGGGTGGTGAGTGGTGAAGGGGACACTGGCCTACAAGGCTACAAGGACTGGGGCCCTCTCCTACGGGGGGCAGGCTAACAAGGTTCGGCTCAAAGAATCATTCACTGGGCAACAAAAAGTGTCGGGTGTCATCAGACTTCACACTCCATAGAATCTAAGTTGATCCTGGCACAAGGAGCAGGCACTTCCTGGACACCCAACTCTACCTGGTATAGAACAAAAGGTCAGTTTGTTCAGCACGCCAAGTCCACGGGCGTGTGGGCGAGCAGTAGCCCAGGCCTCTGACCAGCGGGCGGCAGTGTCCTGATGGTTCATGGCAGCAGGCCAGTACAGTGGCAGCCCAAGGGCGACTCAGCAGTGCCTTTCAGGGAGGCTGGCGGCCCTGCAGGGTCTCACTGGAACCTGTGGGAACAATGGAGTGGAGGGAAAGCTTTAAGGATAATAGAAGAGCCATTCTGTACTCTGCCAACTCTTCAAATATGTCCTGAAAACAAAGATGATGCTCCCCTAGTGCACACAAACGTCACAATGTCCCTTTTTGACAAGCTGGGATCGTGGCAGTGGGATACAGAAGCCACAGGGAGCTCATTAGGTGTCATAGGACACTGTCCTCAGGAAAATGCCCAAGAGCCTAGGGTGGAGCCACTGCCAGCGGGGGGTGGGGTGGTGGGAGAGTGGCCACTCACAGACCTTCCCAGCCCCACAAGGACGTCTGCGGCCTGCTGGCCTCAGAGCTTCCGTGACCCCAGATATCTTTCCCATGGATACCTCTGTGTCAAGAACAAATGAGACAACTGGGTAATTTCCCGCTGGTGTTCTAGATTTATTAGAGAATGCAAAAGCATTCTTTTCTTACCAGTAAGAAAATGACAATAACCTGTCCTAAAATAACTGGATTCTTCCGTTCTTTATCATGATCCAGGAGCATTCTTGGCTTGCAGGGGAATCCATCTCTGATCACGATCCCATGTCCCTGTGTTTCAGTAGGCAAAAATAACACTATTTTTGAAAAATAATCACAGAAACGTGACCTCCAATTTCATTGGCTGAGACGCAATCAGATCAACAAGTCACATTTAGTACAGTCACAATCAAGTGAAGCTATCTGAGACCAAGGGGATTGCCACTGGAGGCCTGACCCCGGCCACAGACACACATCCACTTGGCTCCCCGCACTGCTGCTCTTGAAATAAGGCTGCAATGTCTGACTGTGGCCTCTCATTCCAAGAAGAGGCTGTGGTTTTCCTGAGACTCTGTTTGATCTCTGACATCTGTCACACCACCACCTCCATAGCCTTCTGAAGCCACCCGAGCAATTCCACCCCTACTTCACCTAACGAATCCCATGTAGCTATTGCCTGGGAATTCAGAGCATGAGCCAATTTGTGGGCACAGGCTCATTCAGAAGCGTGAGCCAATTTGCAGCCCTGGGCTCAAAGCACTGTTGCCCCTCACACCAGCTCAGCCTCCTCTCCCTGCCGGGAAGGGCGGTTGGCACTTTTGTTGGCTTCTAAGCAACTGCTCTAGCCTTTTCACTTTCCATTCATTTGCCTCTTCCCTGGCAAAATTAAAGGCAGAAGAGAATCCTCCAGAAGGTTGGAAATTATATTTTGCTAGGACTTTAGGCATTTGAGGCTCAGCCGTCTTTCTGCAGCTGTTGCTTTTCAGACAACATGCAAGATGGTTGAAAGGCTCTGCCCTTCAGAAAACCAAGGTGATAGGAAACTAGTGAGGTCCACTGTCTACTATGAGAGCTCATATGCAGAGCTCATACCCAGGCCAGGACCAGAGTGATAAATCTGCCCTGGGATCCACTTACATGGGTTGAAAAGTTGAAGTATCTGTCCATGCTGAAGTTTTATCCTCCATCTTTTGGGAAATGAAGCTGTATTAGATCTCGAATGTTGAAGTTTTATCCTCCATCTTTGGGAAATGAAGCTGTATTAGATCTAGAATGATTCCTTCCAGATCTCTCCTGGTCCCCAGGTTCTCCCGGCTTGCGAGTGAAGGGCCTTCAGAGTGGATTTCTGCACATACTTGCTATTTCAACTTCAAGTGACAACTCTGTGAACGTCACTTGAGGACATTACCTAATGCACTGATGGAAAGATCAATGGAAAGATACCAAATGCACTGGTGAAACTCCTTCAAAGAAATGTGTTGTGGAACTGAGGGGTCCTCAGGGTGGGAGTGTGGACACTTTAGTGTCCCCAGTTTACTTTAGCTAATTGCTCTAGTGCACTGCTCTCAGGCTGGTGCCACCCTATCCCACCTTTCAAATGGTGCCACATTTGTGCGTGGTTAGTAAAGTAACCCATCACCCAGTCAGTCACTCACTTGAACTATCCATGCTTCTCTCAATGTTTGCCCCACCTCATGTGTCCAGCCATGACTTCCATCCATGAGGTAGTGGTATCAGCCAGGTCACAGTCCAGTCATTTGGGGCATGCAGACCTGGGATGTAACAGCTGCCCACTGTGGCTAGCCCTGGAGAACTGCATTAGCGCTTCTGGATTTTCCTAAATTTTTGGTACATACTTTTGAAAATAATCTTCTTTTACCCCCTTTAGATAACGAGCTTTTGGATTTTGATTTTCTCTCTTTATAGTGTGTCTGAGTTTATTTAAGAGAACATCTATAAATCACTTTTTCAGATGATGCCTTAGTGCTTCTAGGTCACATCTGATCAGTGCACAGTTCTCTGGAATTTACTTATCTTGTGTGATGGAAATGTTACACCCACTTGCCCCTTCTCTCAGCCTCTGGAAGCCACCTCAAGAGTTCGGCTATTTTAGATACTTCCTATAAGTAGAATAATACGTATTTGTTCTTCTGTGACTGGCTCATTTTATCTAACATAATGTCCTCCAGGTTCATCCATGTTGTCACATGTTGCAGGGTCTCCTTCTTTTATAAGAATGAATAATAATACCACGTTCTGTCCCACATTTTCTTTATTCATTCATCACTAATGGACACTTAGGTCAGTTCCATGCCTTCACTGTTGTGAATGGTGCTACAGTAAACCCAAGAGTGGAGAGATCTTCTTGATTTACTCATTTCTCTCCTTTGGGGTATTTACCCAACAGTGAGATTGCTGGGTCATATTGTAATTCTATTTTAGTTTTCTGAGAGACATCCATATTTATTTTATAGTGGCTACACCATTTTACATTTCTACCAGCAATACACAAGTGTTCCAATTTCTTTACAGACTCACCAGCACTTATCTTTTATTTTGGTTTGATTTTTTGATAACAGCCATCCTTACAGGTGTGAGGTTATAGATTCTTAAGGGTTTGAGTTGCATTTCCCTGACATTTAGTGATATTAAGAATCTTTTCATATTCCTTTTGTGACACATTTTGATGTCTTCTTTGGAGAAATGTTTGTTCAAGCCTTTTACCAGTTTTTTAAATTAGGCTATTTGATTTTTTTTCTCTGGAATTGTAGGAGTTCCTTGTGTAGTCTGGATATTAACCTTTTATCAAGGTTAAACCTTTAATGGTTTGCAAATATTTTCTCCTCTTGTGGATTGGTTTTTCATTCTAGGAATATATTTCACTAATCAGGTGAAAGACTTGCACGCTGAAAGTATTAATGAAAGAAGTTAAAGAAGATGCAACTAAATAGAAAAGCTCTACTCTCCACAAGGAGAGAAAGGCTTAGCATTGCTAAAATGTCCATACTACCCAAAGTCATCTACAGATTCAATGCAATCTCTATCAAAGTCCCAAGGACATTTTTCACAGAAATTGAAAAAACAAATGTAAAATTAATATGAAAAGACCTCAAATACCCAAAACAGTCTTGGAAAAGAACAAAGCTTTCTAAGGTAAAGCTGAAGGTATCTCTTTCTCTGATTTTAAAATAAATAGCAAAGCTGCAATAATCAAAACACGGAGCTACTGGTATAAAGACAGACGTGCAGACCAACGGAACAGAATGAAGAGCCCAGAAATGAACCCACAAGCGTGTGGGCAACCACTCATTCTGTGGGGCTACCAAGAATACACATGGGGAAAGGACAGTCTCCTCAACAAATCGTTTTGGGAAAACTGGATATCCTCGCACAAAAAATAGAAATGGGCTCCTTACATCACACCACATACAAAAATGAAATTCATATGAATGAACAACTTGAATATGTGACCTGAAACTGTGGAAATCACAGGAGAAAGATGCCTGACTTGGTCTTGGCAATGATTTCATGGACGTGACGTTCAAAGCACAGTCAGCAAAAGCAAAAATAAATAAGTGGGCCTATATCAAACTAAACAGTTTCTTCACAGCAAAGAAAAAATCATCAAAAAGACAACCTACAGAATGGGAGAAAATATTTACAAACCATATACCTGATAAGGGGTTAATATCCAAAAAATACAAGGAATCCCTCCAACTCCAAAGAATGACCAAAAAACTAATAAAAAAATGAACAAAACAAAATACCAAATAAATAACTCTATGGAAAAGATTGGACAAAGGACTCGAATAGACATTTCTTCCCAAAATATATTGCCTTTTATATCGTTTCTTCTTTGACTATGACTTTTTTTTTTTTTTACAGTAGAAACGACTTAATGATGTCACAGCTGGATTTCATAAACATGGATGTTCAGACTTCATGAAACGTTTGGTCAAAGATGAGAAATAGTTCTCATTTACAAACACAAATCATTTCAATAGCCGAAATAACAAAGTCCCGGGTACAATAAAATGCATTCTCTCAAGAACCTTCTTTGAATGTGCTCCAGCACAAACGTCTAGATAAAGTATTCATAGCAGATTCTAGCCAACCTCTGCATTTCCTTATTAGCCTGAAACTGAATGGCAGGAAACACCCAGGGGCACTGGTAACACTTTAGAATCTTGTGCCAAAACTGAGTAGACAAAACTGTGGAGTTAGTTTCTTAATACTTTGAAAAATTCCATTGAAATGAGAGATAACAAACTTGAAAGGCAAGTACGTTTTGCATCAATAAATAAAACATCAAAGTGATTATTGAGCCCAAGATCCAAAGAACTCGTGTGCAATTTTCTGTATAATAAAGCACTGACTATGAATTCATATGATCAGCTTGGTTAAAAAAATAACAATACTTTCTATTTCTGGACGATCTTCCCCCTAGGGAACGATGTAGGCACTGATAACATTGCACTGTGCCCGATTTTTCACTTTCTGGTCACTTTACCAAACAACAGAGAGCCAGTAAGTTAACTTTTTATTTCTAATTCACTTAAAGTGACTTAGGATATCACCATTGAGTCTAAATAAGACAACTGTAAGTTGCCGTTTAGGGTGGAGGGACATTAAAATATAGGAGGA
This sequence comes from Arctocebus calabarensis, assembly GCA_963573935.1. Classification (NCBI taxonomy): domain Eukaryota; kingdom Metazoa; phylum Chordata; class Mammalia; order Primates; family Lorisidae; genus Arctocebus; species Arctocebus calabarensis. The sequence continues at coordinate 40,329 of CAUYON010144358.1, forward strand.
ATCTGAACTGTAATGATTTCCCACATGTCTTTAATTGCTCCTTTCTCGTTAAAGAAACCTAAGCTAGCAAGTAGAGGCCTTGTGTTACAAGTGAGGCATATGCAAGAAATTCTGGTACTTGTGGGGGAAAAGAGTCCCTGCTCCATTATGAAATTATTTATAATTTAATGTATGTTTATATGTCTTGAATCAAATTAACTATTCAAGGTATATTTGGATCATGGTTCATGATATTTTCACTTTACTCTTTGTATTAACAGACCAACTCTTACTCCCTGTGGCACTCTGGTGGACCTGCCCACAGAATTGTTATAAAGATTAGAAAAGGTGAGTGTGCGTGGTATTGACAGGTGCGCCCTCTGCCGTATCAGAGGGTGACATTAGGCTCCTGGTCACCCCGCACCTTGTGGCTTTGACTCTTCCCTCTTCTCCACGAGGTGTTTTACTTTCAGAGCTTTCCACGTATGACTTTGAAATGCACCATGGTGCATACAACATAAAATGCACCATTTTAACAATCTTAAATGTACAATTCAGTGGCATTTAGTGCATTCACATATTGCAATTGTCACCAGGATCTAGATCCAGAACTTTTCATCTGTACCCTTTCAGCAGTCACTCCCACTGCCCCTCACTCCAGCCCCAGGCAACCACTAATTTGCTTTGTGTTTTGTGGGTTTGCCTGGACTGGATTTGAATGGAACCATACATTGTGTTGCTTTTTTCCTTCTATTTTTTCACTTAGCATAATTTTTTCTTGGTTCATCCATGTTGTAGATGTATCAGTACTTTTGATTCCTTTTTGTGGCCGAGTTCCAATCCACTTGTGCACAACGTTGCTTTTGCCATTCATTAGCTGATGAACATCTGGATTGTTTCTTTTCTTTGGCTGTTGGAAATGGTGCTGCTATGAACATTCATGTACAGGTCTTTGTTTGAACACTTGTTTTCAATTCTTTTGGGTATATACCTAGGAGTGGAATTGCTAGGCATAGGGTAGTTTCATATTCAACTTACGGAGGAGCTGTAACACCACCATCTGTATTCTCACCAGCAGTGTATGAGGGTTTCAATTTCTCTACCTTCTTACCAACACTTGTTATCCTCAGTTTTTTTTTTTATTATATCCATCCCAGGGAGTGTGAAGTAGTTCTCACTGTGAATTCAAATTGCATTTCCCTAATGACTAGTGATATAGGCATCTTCGTTATGTGCTTAGTGATCATTCACATATTTTCTTTGGAGAAACATTTATTCAAGTGCTTTACTCATTTCTGAATTGGGTTGTTTGTCTTTTAGTTACTAAGTTGTAAGCATTCTTTTTATTTTCCATATCCTAGATCCTTATCGGATACATGATACGGAAATATTTTCTCTCATCCTGTGGGTTGTCTTCTCCCTTTCCTAATCGTGTCCATTAATGCACAAAACTTTTTAATTTTTAAGCCCAATCTATTTGTTTTCATTTGTTAATTATATGTGTGTTGTTTGTTATTCTATGCAAGAAATCATATAATAATCAGGGTTATGAAGATTTTCCCCTATCTATTCTTCTAAGAATTTTATAATTTAGTTCTTATGTTTAGATCTTTGGTATCTTTGAAAGTAATTTCTACATATGGTATGAGAGAAAAGTCTAAAAGCTTTGTTTTGTATGTGGATCGCCAGTCTCAGCACTATTTGTTAAAAGAAACTATTCTTTTCCCATTGAATGACCTGTAAACACTTGTTGAAATCAAGGGACAATATATGAATGGGTTTATTTCTGAAGTCTGAATTATATGCCACGATCTATAGGCATGTCGTTTCATCTATACCTTCATTTATACCCCACTGTTTTCATTGCTATAGCTTTAGGTAATAAAAAGCTTTGTGTTCCCTCATATTTATGAGAAATTTAAAAAATAGTAAGTTTTGAAATTGGAAAGTAAGTGTCCTCCAACTTTGTTCTTCTTATTAAATATTGTTTGGTTACTTGAAGTTCCTTGTAATTTCACATGAACTTCATGATTGGCTTTTACATTTCTGAGAAAAAAAGGCTATTGAAATTTTTGATAGGAATTGCATTGGATTTGTAGATCAATTTGGGGAGCATTGCCCTCTTAACAATATTAAGTCTTCCAATCCATGAACACAAGATGCATTTCGTTTCCTTAAGCCTTTAATTTCTTTCAACAAGTTTTTATTGTTTTCAGGGTCAAATCTTTGGCTTCTTGGTTAAGTCTATTCTGAACTGTTTTATTTTTTTTTACTGCTATTGTATTATAAATAGAATTGTTTTCCTAATTTCTTTCTCAGATTGTGCAGAAATATAACTGATTTCTGTGTCTTCTCTTCTGCAAATCATTGAATTCATTAGATCTAATAATTTTTATGAGAAGTCTTTATATTTTCTATATATAAGATCATGTCATCTATGAATAGCAACAATTTTATTTTTTCCTTTATAATTTGGATGCCTTATATTTCTTTTTCTTGTTTAACCACTATGAATAGAGTATTCAGTAAAATGTTGAGTGTACATGGCAAAAGTAGAAATCCTTATCTGGTTCCTGGTATCAGGGAAAAAACTGTCAGTTTTTCACTGTTGAGTAGGATGTTAGCTGTGAGGTTTTTCATGAATGCCTTTTGTTATTTTGAAGATGTTTCCTTCTATTTCTATTTTAGTGAATTTTTTTTTAAATCATGAAAGAGTGTTGGATTTTGTCTATTACCTTTTCTATATCAATTGGGATGATTGTGTGGGTTTTTATTTCTTATTCTATTAGTGTGATGTATTGATTGACTTTGTTATGTTGAACCATGCTTGCATTTTGGGAATAAATACCACTTAGTCATGATGTCTATAATTTGTTTAATATGCTGCTGGATTTAGTTTTCTAGTATTTTACTGCAAATTTTTGCAGCTATCTTTGTAAGGAATTTGTATGCAGTTTCCTTTTCTTGTAATGTGTCTGCCTACCTTTGATATTAGGATATGCTGGCCTAGAGTGGTAGAATGGTCAAGCAGTATTCTTCTCCTTTCTGAAGAGTTTGAGAAAGTTTGGTTTTAATTCTTCTTTAAATATTGGTAGAATTCACCAATGAAATCATTGGTGTTGGGCTCTTCTTGGCTGATGTTTTATTACTGATCCAATTTCTTTACTTATTTTACATCTGTTTATATTTTCTGTTTCTTAAGTCCATTTTGATACTTTATTATTTCTAAAAAATTGCTCATTTTATCTCGATTATCTTGTTGATACACAAATTTTTTTAGTATTGTTTTATATTCTTGTTTCTATAAGGCTGATACTAGAATCTTCTCTCTTTTTCCTTTGCAGTTTGTCAATTTTATTGATCTTTTCAAAGAACTAATGTTTGCTTTTGTTGATTCACTGTTTTTCTAGTCTCTATTTCATTTACCTTTGTACTAACCTTTATTATTTCTTTCTTTCTGGTTTAGTTTGCTTTTCTAGTTTTCTTTCTTTTTCCTGTCCTACAAGTGTACTGATAGATTACTGATTCCATATTTTTCTTCCTTTTTATTAATAATGTAGCCATAAACTCCTATAAATTTCTTTGTGAGTACTGTTATTGCTGGATTCCATTAAATTTAGTGTATTGTGTTTTGCTTTCTATTTTATTTCATTGCAATCAGATAATATATTTTATTTAAGTTCAATTTTTAATTTTTTTTTCTTTTTGAGACAGTCTCCCTCTCTCACTCCAGCTAGAGTGCAGAGACATCATCATAGCTCACAGCAACCTCAAACTCATGGACTCACCTGATCATCTTGCCACAGCCTCCTGACTAACTGGGATTACAGGTGTCCACCACCATGCATGGCTAATTTTTCTATTTTTTGTAGAGACAAGATCTTACTCTTTCTCAGGCTGGTTTCAAATTCCTGGCCTCAAGTGATCCTCCCACCTCAGCCTCCCAGAGTGTTAGGATTACATATATGTACCACCATACCAGGACTAATCCTTTACAATTTGAGACCTATTTATGAAGTAACATACAGCTAGACAATATTAAAAGGGTACTTAAGATAAAGTACATTCTGTTGCTTTGTGTAGAGTGTTCTATATACATATATATCTGTTGGGTTGGTTTGGTTTATGTTGTTCAAGTTCTCTATTTCTTTATTGTGATCTTCTAGCTAGTTGTTCTACCCATTATTAAAAGTGGGTATTGAAACCTCCAATATTATTGTACAACTACTTCTTTGTTTAATTCTGTGAACATTTGCATCAGCTGCTTTGGAGCTCTGTTGTTAAGTGTGTATATGTTTATAATTATAATGTCTTCTTTATGGATTGACCCTTTATCATTATATAATATCCTTCTTTGTCTCTTGTGACTTTTATTTAAACTCTATTTGTTTTATCTTAGTATAGAATAGACACTCCAGCTCTCTTTTGGTTAATATTTTCTTGGAATATCTTTTTCTATCCTTTCACTTTATATCTTTGTATCTGAAATGTGTCTCTTATTGATAGTACATAGTTGGAGCATTTTTCTTTTATCAATTATGTCAATCTCTGACTTTTACTTAGAAAGATTGATCCATTTACATTTAAAGTGATTACTAATAAAAAAAGTACTTTATTTTCCTATTTTAAAATTGTTTTCAATGTCTTTTTTTGGGGGGGGGTCCTGAATACTTTCATTACTGCCTTCTTTTGTGTTTAATATTTCTATCATGAACCATTTTGATTTTCTTCTCATTCTTCTTTCTATGTGTTATTTATTTTCTTAGTAGTTATTCTGGGGCTTACAAATAATATCTTACAATGGTAACAATCTACTTTGAATTAATATTCAACTTATCTTCAATAGTATGTCCAAAAAGTCTGCTTCTATATTGCTTCACTTGCCCTCCTTTTGTTATTATTGTCAAAAATTATGTCTTTATATATTGTGTACCAATGAGCACAGATTTATAATCATCATTTTATGCATTTGTCTTTTTGAATATATATAGGAGTAAGAGGCATTAAAAATAATAAACACAATACTACATTTCATATATACCTATATAGTTACCTTTACTATTGTTCTTTTGTTCTTCATACAGCTTCCAATAACTGGTATCCTTTCATTTCAGCCAGAAGAACTTGTGGTAGCATTCCCTGTAGGGCAGAGGAGTCTACTAGTGATAAACTCCCTTAGCCTTGTTTATCTAAGGATGTCTTAATTTCCCTTTCACTTGGAAGGATAATTTTGCAAGATTTAGATTTTTTGGTTGACAGATTTTTTTTTCTTTTAGCACTTTACATATGTCCTCTAACTGCCTTTTGGCCTCCAACATAATAAGAAATATGTTGATAGTATTGCTAAGGGTTCCTTGCTTGTGACTAGTCACTTCTCTCTTGCTGTTTTCAAGATTCTCTCTTTGTCTCTTGCTTTCAACATTTTATAATGTCTCAGTGAAGATCTCTTTGAGTTTATTCTACTTGGAGTTCATTAAACTTGCCAGATATGTAGATTCATGTCTTTCATCACATTTGGGCAGTTTGGGAGTGTTATTTCTGAAAATATTCTTTTTACCCCTTTCTCTTTCATCTTCTCTCAAATATTATTTCTGACTCTTTTTCTTCTGGGAATTCCATTACACATATGTTGGTTAGCTCCAGATTGCCCCTTATGCCTTTTGAGATCTGTTCATTTTGCTTCATTCTTTTATTTTCTGCTCTTCAGACTAGATAATTTCAACTGACACATCTTCAAATTCAGTGATTTTTTTCTTCTTCCTTCTCAAATCTGCTATTAAACTGATACAGTATGCTTTTCATTTTATTTATTGTATTTTTCAGCTCCAGAATTTTTATTTGGTTCCTTTTTATTATTTCTTTTTTTTTTTTTGAAACAGAGCCTCAAGCTGTCACCCAGGATAGAGTACTGTGGCATCACAGCTCACAGCAACTTCCAATTCCTGGGCTCAAGCGAGTCTCTTGCCTCCGCCTCCCAAGTAGCTGGGACTACAGGCACCCGCCACAATGCCCAGCCATTTTTTGGTTGCAGCCGTCATTGTTGCTTGGCGGGTCCGGGGGCTGGATTTGAACCCGCCAGCTCAGGTGTACGTGGCTGGCGCCTTAGCCCGTTGAGCCACAGGCACCGAGCCCCTTTTTATTATTTCTATCTCTTATTGTTGGTATCTATTCGTGGGATATCATTTTCTTTGTTTCCGTTAGTTCTTTGTTTATACTTTGCTTTAGCTCTTTGAGCATGTTTAAGCTGGTTCATTCAATGTCTTTGTCTAGTAAAATGAATGTCTGGATTTCCTTAGGGATAGTTTCTAGTAATGTCTTTGTATTTCCTTATGAATGGGCCCTACTTTCCATTCTTTGTGTGCCTTATAATTTTTGTTGTAAATTGTATATTTTGAATATTATAATGTGATAACTCTGGAAATCAGATTTGCCCCATTTGTTCTGGGTTTGTTGTTACTGCCTATTAGGGGTTGGAGTTGCTTGTTCAGTAACATTTTCCAAACTGCTTTTGTAAAGACTGCATTCTTTGTTGTGTATGATCACTTAAATCACTGTTCCATTAGCTTAGCTATTAGCTAGCAATTTGATAGAGATTTCCTTTAGCACCTGGAGTTAAAACAAACAAAAAACTCTCCTGGGTTTTCACATTAGCTTTTGTTCAGACACTCATTCCATATTTAGCCAGCCTGTTTATAACTCTGCCTTACCCTTTACTTCCTGAACACACAGAGCTTAAAGGTCAGCCACAAATGAAAGCTTAGGGTCTTCTCTGGCCTTTTCTGAATCTATTTGCAGACTTGAGCATTCTGGATTCCTTGGTATGTATGGGAGCTTCTCAAAGCCCTCATTCCCTTCTGCATCTCCTTCCCAAGTCTCTTTTTTCTCCAGGTATTATTATCTGTCTGCTACTTGCCCTTTAGTGGCTGCTGCTAGTATGTTTGCCTTTAAATGCATTTTGACAAATGCTTTTTGGGAAGACACCTGTCCCTGAGAAACCTTGAAGGTGGGAAAAACAAAGTTTATTCTTATGGGCCAATCCCTCCCATCAGACAGTTTGGGATCTACGTATCCAATTCTCTAAAAACAAGGCTCACACTGCCACTTCCAGCCCCATTAAACTGCACCATGAATGCAGGCCCTGTATAAATCAAGATATCCCCACAATCTCTTATCAAATTCCAGCAGCTTCTTTCTTTTTAAACCATTCTCCTTTTTGTGTGTGAAATTTTTTAAATTAGATTCAGAGATCTGAAAAGGTAAATTCTGATAAATCTACTGGTGTAGTCCTTGCTTTTATAGTGGGAGGTGGTTTTGGAGTTCCCTGTTCCACTATATTTAGTCACATAAGTATGTTTTAACCTAAACTTATATAAAATTGCTATTCCCTTTTGGAACCTAATAGCACAATTTATGCTTATCCCAAAAAACCTCTAATGTAGAATCTAGTCTATGCTGACAGCCCAAGGTCTTGCTAAATCTCTAAACCAGATTTTCTGTATATATTTTCATGATGGGCACTGAAGTAGGGTCTACTCCACATTTGTTTTTAAATCCTTGATTGCAGTGGGAATATACATTAGGACAACCACTAAGGAAAGATTTCCCTCAAAAATAAAATAGAACTACCACACGATCCAACAATCCCGCTACTGGGTATTTATCCAAAGGAAAAGAAATCAGTATATCACAGGATATTTTAATATGTCAAAGGATACTCTAATATCAAATGGACATGTGTAAAAGGATGCTTGCTGTGTTTATCACAGCACTATTCACAATAACAAAGATAAGAAATCAACCTAAATGCCCATCAACAGATGAATGGATGAAGAAAATGTGGGGTGTGTGTGTGTGTGTGTGTGTATACACACAATGGTATATTATTTGGCCATAAAAAAGAATGAAATCATGTCATTTGCAGTAATATGGATGGAACTGGAAGTCATTATATTAAGTAAAATAGCCCAGACACAAAGAGATGAATTCCACATGTTCTCATCATATGTGTGAGCTGAAAACCTAATCTCATGGAGACAGAGAAGAGAATGATAGATGTTAGAGGCTGGAAAGGTAGGAAGTGGGAGGGGAAAATGAAGAAAGGTTGGTGAATTGGTGTCAATTCACAGATGAAAGGAATAAGTCATGATAAGTTCAATACCAAACTCGGTGACAATAGCTAGCAAAAATATATTGTATATTTCAAAGTAGCTAGAAGAGAGGACCTAAAATGTTCCCAAGACAGAAATAAGAATCAAAGTGGCGGATTCCCCACGTGTCCTGACTTGATCATTATACATTCTATGCATGTAAAAAATGCTCACTTGTCCTCCATAAATATGTGAAAATTATGTATCAATAAATGGAAAAAAGCAAAATTCCTGATTGCCTCAAAATAAAATCTGTTTATTTATTAATGTGCCATAAGAACTCACACTTTTCTTTCAATAAATTTTAGAACCTGTGTCTTTTAAAAAATACTGTTATAAGCAGAAAATGAGAGACTATTACGGTTTTACTATGTTCATCTCTCAGAAAAGACTCAAGAACACCTGTTGACAATGGGAAGTGCTTTATAATCGTCGGATTATTTTTGGCATATATGGAAGACATGTGACTTCGCAGCCTTGGCCTACAACCTATGATTCTACAAATTTATTACCAAGCACTATGGTGAAATAAGAGCAAATCTGCTGCACATACTAACGTCTCTCAACAAACGAATACAGAAACAGTTACTCAGCCTATTCTTGTCAGGTCCGTGAAGTCCTCCCATTTTTCCTCGTGGCCTAACTGCTTTTTACTAGGAGCCATGCAGTGGCATGGGCAGGTTGGCTAATCCTGATCGCGTGACCTAAATCAATTATTCTGAAGTTCAGATAACTATTTTGGTAGTGGTTCACTAGTTTTTACCTGAGCAACATTAAGTAAACCAATCAATGAGGCTAAGCCCTTCCACTATTTAAGAACAGCAAATATGTTGCAACAGAGAGATTTACACTCAAAGCAACCTCTGAATCTCATCCTCCACACACCCAGTGCAATAATCCTCTTACTGCTGCGCCCGATAGAAGTGTCGGGGTATCAGCCGAGTACTCCCAGAGACATTTCTCCAGCCTACAAAGCATCTCATTCCATTTTCAAAGATTTGTAATTCTTCACATCTTCCTCATATTGGGCTGAAGTCAGTCTGCTTTCATCCAAGGCCTTAGTTCAGTCAGAATAAATTAGATTCTTCCATCACTTGATGTGCTTCCAAAGAATCGTTCTCTCTGCTGTTTTGAAAGTTAAGCTTTCTGGGCTTTTCACACTTTCCTAGTACCACTAATACCAGTATTCCAAGTCACTGCTCCATTTTTGGTCAATTTTGACAAATTAACATTTCTCTGAAAATGCTAAGTAAATAACATAGATGTATCTGAATCAATGAAAAATAGTACTGGTACCACTATTTCCTCTGTCCTGGACCAATGCTAGTGGAATAAATAAGTTATAGTTTTTAAAATAAGACTAACATTCACTTTTGGAATTGGTATCCTTGAAGATTTAGACATCAAAATTATCTCTTTTAAGTCACATGATATAGAAATGCAAAGATTCAATGAACCATTGGTACAAGAACTTGAGAAGTTTCAAAGTTTTTCACAGAGAATTTATGTACTTGTGTGTATCTGGAAGTGATTCCAATGCATCACCAGCTTTACCTCCCTTTAGTCTGGCATCTAGGCTACGCATCATATATAATTCACAAAATAACAGATACTGGAATGAAGATATTTTGTTAAAATATTTTACCGTTGACAGATACAGTGTTTATCAAAGCTCACAGAAGATATTTAATTGCAATGTAAGAACCAGTCTACATGGCAAGATGTTAGGACACATAAGCAAAACCGTTGGAGCCAGGACCACTAGGCTTTATTTCAATGAAGAATCAAGAAGCTTCAAGAGTTGGACACTTTTTCTGGGGAAGATAAGGTCTGATAGCAAGTGATATACACAGAGCAAAGGAGTGGGCTATAAGCTTAGGTTTGATTATCTTAGTGCGTTATTGTTTGTGCTTTTGAATGATTGAACTGTATTCTTGGTTTTGATCTTGTTGCATTGGTTTATATGGTACGGCTACATTGTTTAAGTTCTTTCATTTGCAATCAGCATTTCTTTATTTACTTATTTATATTCCACTTTGTTTAAAACAGATTCAAGGCAGCTTATGGAAATGCCAGCAATTCGGCAAGACCAAGTAGAGTATAAGAATAGCCGAGTGCATCTGGACACCCAGAGTGTAGGGCTATGGCAATAACAGCAATCCAGATGTGGCCTTGGTGGACAAGAAGTGCTGTCAAATCTTAAACCCTAGCTAGAGGTGAGATGTATTTAATTTAACGTCAGGCCTTTTAGATGCCTAAGGGGTAACATGGCTTAAAACTTCACATGACTTAAATAAATAAATCCCAGGAAAGTGAACAACTGTTTCTGACAGCTGAGAGAGATTTCTCCTTTGGGTGACGTAGTCAATAAAGAGGAATATCCTTGTTTGTTCCTCGGTGTGCACACTTATTCCAGTCGGGAATGCAGACGCTGGACAATCTTTGCAGGGTACCTGCTAACTGGAGATCTTTGAGATATCTCTCAGGAGGATTCCAGGGCTACAGACCTCATGTCTGCCTGCCCCACCCTCTGACCAAGCATGGACGTTTTCAGTTAAATTTACAACCCTGGGCCCATCTGAAATTAGCCTTAACTAGTCCAGGGATCTTTAGGAAACATAACTCTCTTATTTGCGTGTACCTTTGATGTATGTAGCTTTTATGTTGAATTACTGTGTCTTCCTTCCCAGGGCTTTGTGTTGCCAAATTCCGCTTTCATCCTTCAGCTAAATCTAATTAAGAAAATTAACTGAAGGAACGTCCCATAAAAATGAGATGTTATTATGTGCTAATGAAAGGCAGACTGATGGGGCCAGTTTCCTAGTTACACAAGTCATAAACTCTCAGTCTTATTCTCATCAAAGGGCCTTAATTGTCTGTCCCCAGAGCTTTCATGCAATTATGGAATGCCATTATTAGGTGTCAAAGGATGCAGTCAGCACGAGGAGAGTAGGCTCTGCTGGATAGTTGATGTGATGATTTTTATTAAGCTGGTCCAAGATTGAAACTCTAAATAGCTCTACTTGTGTGTGTGTGTGTGTGTTTGAGACGGAGTCTCACTTTATCACCCTCAATAGAGTGCTGCAGCATCACAGCTCACAGCTACCTCCAACTCTTAGGCTTAGGCGATTCTCCTGCCTCAGCCTCCCCAGTAGCTGGGACTCCAGGCGCCCACCACAACGCCCGGCTATACTCTTGCTGCAGTTTGGCTGGGATCGGGTTCAAGCCTGCCACCCTCGGTATATGGGGCCTGTGCCGTATCCACTGAGCCCCAGGCGCCACCCCAGTGGCTCTACTTCTTTGCAGCAAGACTTTTTATTGTGTAACCTCCGTGTTACAAGGGTCTTTGCTTTTTAAATATATATCCAAGGATGTTCTTGGATAGACTGTTGGGGAGGAGTGGGGTTGGGAGCCACGAGGGAGTCCTTCGAGCTGCCGTCCCCCTGGAGGGTCTTGGCAGGGCCCTCTTGAATCTCTCTCGCTATGGAAGTGAGCCACGGCAGCATCTCCTACCTTCACGCCAGCTCTCACGGGTCACCGGCAGTGCAGAGTCATTTATTCCAGGGTCCTTTTTGTCTAGCTCTGCTCTACTCCTGACCGATGACAGTGGACCCCGATGGAGCAGCTGGCATCAGGCAGATTATGGTTAAAATCAGGCTATGTTAACCAGCTTGATGAAAACATTTCAAATTGTATGTAAAACCAGCACATTGTACCCCATGATTGCATTGGTGTACACGGCTATGATTTAATTTTTAAAAAATGGATCATTCTAAACTCCAAATGCAAAAAATTGGAGTTACCTAATATATATTTCCTCCTGATTCTCATATTATTAATCCTTAGGCTTTTTTTTGCCAACCTTTGCAGCATGGAGAGGGCCGTGCAGTGTGCTAGTGAAATGCACCTGTCTGTAGAAAGCACCGTGCCAGCCGCTCCGTCCACTGCCCAAGGGCAGCTGTGCTCTCCGCACCAACGGCCCAGTCTCTCGGAGGCTCATCTTCTATCAATGAGACTTTCCTAGAACCTCATTTCCCCAACTTATCCTTGAGCTGGTTAGGATCCCCCTCATGCCCAGCCTTCCCTAATGCAGCCCCTGGTGGGTTCCTTCTCTCTGGCAGCACTTTCCATCTTGGTAAGTATTTACATGTGATTTATTATTTATTTCTTTTGCTCAAGCCTGAACTCCTCAAGGGAAGGGACAGTGTCCAACTTGTCCCCTCCTGGTGCCCCTGGCAGATCTGAGTGCCTCGCATATGAAACACTTTTGGCAAAACATGTTTTGATGAGTAAGTAAACATTGAATCTGTCATCTGGGTCCTCTACCAGCTTAAAGACTGTCTTCATTAAAAATTGCTCTCGACAGAACTCAAAGTTACAGAATATTACAAAATTTGAACAGAGGGTAAACAGATTTCATCATAGCTCTGGCAAGAAACTTAGCAGAACTTGAGCTTCAAAAACTATTGTGATTCAATTCAATATATTCAAATTTGTAAAAACAAAAAGAAAATAGAGTTTTCTCTCTAATATGAATGTTGCCCTAATTTTCTACCTAAAATTATTGTCAGGAGAAAAGTTAACCGCAAATACTCCTCTGTGCAAAACACATGAAATCCTTGCTTAAGAATCAGAAAGGACATCCTTTCCTCAGAATACAGAAAAAGTTTGGGGAAATTCCACACGGATAGTCCCAGCCACAACTGGGAAAATCTATGGGTTTTCTTTTCAATGCTGAATAACAAAGCAAAAAAAAGCTCTCGGTGCTGTGAACATCGGAAGATGGACAGACCCTTCCTGGAACTTCAATGGGATTGACCAGTGCCTAGAGCTGGGCTGTGGGAGTGAGGGTGGGAGTGACAACTTGGCTGTCCTCACGTGGAAGCCAGCCCAAAGCAGGGAGCCACACTAACAGTAATGGCTTCTAATGACAGCAGAAGAGTCTTGGTAAATTGATAGAGAGGTTAAAGTTGCTAAGTCTTGCCATTTTCATAAATTTATATTTTTAACAAATAAGAAGTAGAAAATGATAGTTCAGCAAGAGAATTGATGTGAAAACCTACTTTGAATATCAAAGACATGCACTACAGCCAAAACTAGAAGTCATCTGTGGGCCAGTCCTTATCTAGATTATAGGTTCAGTTGTAGACTTAAATATCTAAACCATAGGCCAGGTGCAGTGGCTCACGCCTGTCATCCTGGCATTCTGTGAGCCGAGGCTGGTATATAGCTTGAGCTCAGGAGTCAAGACCAGCCTGAGCAAGAGCAAGGCCCCTTCTCTACTAAAAACAGAAAAATTAGCCCAGTGTGGTGGTAGGTACTTACAGTCTCAGTTACTTGGGAGGCTAAAGCAGGAGGACCACTTGAGGCCAGGAGTTTGAGGCTTCTGTGAGCTATAATGATGCCACTGCTCTCTACCCAGGGTGACAGAGTGAGACTCTGTCCCTTCTCCCCCATCAAAAGCATAAAACTCAACTTCTACAATGGTAAATAAAGGCCACAGCGTAAGAATGACTCTGAACGCCAAGCCGAGGGATGGCTTGGAAGAGACGATTGTTCAGGTGCACTGCTGCTGTCTCATCCCATGGTGCCACCGAGAGGACCTCTATTTGCCTGTGGGATCAGCGCTGACCCCCAGGAATGGGAAAGCTAGAGCAAGTCACTGTTAGGAGAGAAACTCTTCCTAGATCGCAAGCAGACACGGCCCCGTGTATCCGTTTCCAGTGTCCTGCTGGCTGGAAATTGCCAGCTCCCTCGTCATTCTGTTCCAAGGAGTGTCCTTCCGAAGGTAATGAGGCCAGTGGGGAGGACAGCAGTGAGCTGGGGCCCGCAGGCCAGGGCAGAAGCCGGGAGCAGGAAGGTCCGTCCCTGTGGGGGGTGTCTGAGCAATGTGGAAGGAGCCTGGCCCCGGGAAAATGGGGAGGTGCTGCGGAGATGAGGTGGCCGTCTGGGTACCCTAAGCCGTCCTGAGGGAACAGAGTCCGCTGGAAGCACCGGCACAAGACCTGAGCTGCCTGGTCCCCGCTGTGCTGCCCGGGAGCCCTTCTCCTCCCTTGTTTTGCTTTCTTACTTTTTGTTTTTAGCGGTTCCTTCCTTCTTCCAAACAGTTCCAAAGGACCGATGGGGAGAGCGCATCATTCAAAATTGTTTGTACTGGATCTGGTGACTTGGACTGAAGTTGAGATTCCCAGGTTCAACCCAGAGGCAGATTGTAAGAACCAGAGTAAGTCTCTAAGGCAGAGGCTCCCCCAGCCGGCAGGGGCAGCACCCAGGGCGGCCCACCCTCTGGAGTTGACACAATTCCTCCCGTCGGTGGAGCGTAGCCAAGACAAGGAGAGGGTGAGCACACAGTGACATTCGTGCTTTCAGGAGATCACGCTGCAGAGGGGTGATGGATTGAACACAGGCCAGACGGGGCAGGCCGACTAATCAGGAAGAGCAGGTTGACCAGCAGGTCCAGGGAGAGAGGTGCCAGTGGACAAGGGGCCTTGGGATTGTGAATGTTGTGAGTTCACTATGCTGAAAATACTTGATTTCTTAGTATTGCCAGCATCTCAACAGTCCCAGCAGGTCTGCCGTCTTCAGAGAACATGTTCCTAAATACCTGTGCCCAAAAGACGAGGTCACTTGGGGGCTCTGGGGCCTGTGAGTGGCTGCTGAGCTCCCAACTCCTCCAGACAGCCCAGGTGTCAACAGCTGCCTTTCCAGAGGCTCTCTCGGGCCGCTGTGCCTTCTGCAAACCCAACTGTGTTTAGACGCCCGCTGCATTGAGGGCATCAGGGAGACTTAGAGGCCAATATAAAAAGACTGCTTGGAGCTGCAAGGTCCCTGGAATGCAGGGGCAGCACGTCCTGTGTGCTGAGAGCAGGCATGTTCAATGGTGGGGCCAGCACTGGCCCGGCTTAGTGCCTGTTCTGCACCTGACCTGGCCAAGCCTGGGAGGATTTCAATCCCGAAGTCAGTGGGCTCCCGTGCAGCTCAGCTGCCAGGCATTTCGGCCTTCTCCGTGACCTCACAGAGGATTCTCTGCTCCCATTTCCAATAAACTGGCTCATGGGAAGATAATGAAAACAACAGGAATGGTGACAGTTACTCCATGTCAGCCTGGGGCTGGGTGTCTTGGGGGTGGCATTCGTAAAGCTGCCAATCGCCCCACAGAGAGGCGCCCAGTATGTTTATCTATTGCTATTTCACAAACTATGCCAAGACTCTGTGGATTAAAAACAACTCTTTGTTACTGCATCTCATGATAAATAGTGTGGCCAGGAGTTCAGATGGGCTCGTTAAAGGAGTTACGGGCGCTGTAAGAGGTCTGAGACCTCGGCCGGCTTGGCCCTGAAGCCCAGGAGGAAGGTTTGGGGTAGCTCTAGGCAGCTTAGGCTTCCTCACGTCATGGTGGCCTCAGGGACCCTGGACCGCTAACGGTCCCAGAGCACGTGTTTCCCATTTCTGAGAGTGGGAGCCACCACAGATGGCCCTGGGACTGGCATAGAATCCTTTCCTCTGCATCCAGTGGGTCAAATCAGTCACAGAATCCTCCTGGATTCCAGAGAAGGGAACCGAGACCCCACCTGTCAGTGGGAGGAAGACCAGAGATTTGGCTGCCATCTTTAACACACCATGTTATTATTATTCCTATTTTATAGAAAAGGAAACTGAGGTGGGACATGGTAGGTAATTTACGGCTTAGAAGAAATAGAGCCAAGGTTGAAAGTGTGGCACCTGCAATCCTGTCTCTATCTGGGGTACAGCCCTGCTCTCTCAAAAGATGGGCTAAGTGGTCCAATAAGTAACCCAATTATAGCACGAGAAGACAGGTAAAGAGATAAAGGAGGGAAGGGGGGAGGGTGTGGAGAGAGGGTAAATGGTGGGATCACACTTATGGTGCATCTTAGAGGGGACAGGTGAAATCTACTAAACGCAGAACACGAATGTTTTCACACAATAAACGAGAAAATCCTATGAAGTTTATGTCGAACAGTTGGGTGAAAATATTTCAGATTATATATGAAGCCCACACAATGCACCCCATGATTGCACTAATGTACACAGCTATAATTTAATAATAATAATAAAAAAGATAAAACCAGTTGAGGGACAGACTACTCTTCTGAGGGGATTCAGAACAACCCCTAGCAAAAAAAAAAAAAAAAAAAAGAGAGAGAGAGAAAAGCCACCTTCTTTTTATACTGGGTCTGACTCCAGAGGCCCAGCACAATATACAGCTGTAGGATCTAAAACTTCGGCCTCAGTCTCAGAGGTTGTTCAAGGTAAAAGAGTAGGAAAAAACCCACAAATGAATAAAATCACAAGTTTAAATGAGAAGTACCTGGCTCAGGGCAGGTCTCTTTCCCCAGAGGATAGAAATATGTTTACATTATGAAATAAGCTGGAATCCAATGGGAACCCCTTGTTATTATTAGATTTCCTCTTCAGAAGGATTTATAAATGAAAACACAACTTGCTATTTTAGTATTTTGTTTTTCAAGGAAGAAAAAAAACCCTTTGCAAAACAAATTTAAAAGGAAAAACTTAATCCATTTCAAGCACTTGTTTATTTTCTTATTTGCCAAGCTAAAACTGTCTTCTTTCATCTCTGATGTTGTTGGGGGCTGGAGAAAAAAGAGTTTTTATTCTGTTTTGTTGCTTTTTTCCCTTTCTCCAAATCTGGTCTCTTTTCACCTCCTCTGGCATAACCACAGGC
This sequence comes from Arctocebus calabarensis, assembly GCA_963573935.1. NCBI lineage: Eukaryota > Metazoa > Chordata > Mammalia > Primates > Lorisidae > Arctocebus > Arctocebus calabarensis. The sequence goes on from CAUYON010144358.1 coordinate 57,159, forward strand.
CAAGAGCTCCCCTCCGTGGGGACAGGAAGACACCATGGTTGGGGGGTGTCAAGCTTGGTGACTGCTGCAGTATTTGTGTGTGATCCAGTGGCTCTACGAACTGGCTGCGGCCCGGACCCCGCCGTGTGCCTACTAGCCCCGAGCTGACGCTCTGGTGCGTCTTTCCAGCATTTGCCTCATTATAATGTGGTTCTATCACCGCTACACAAGGATGCAAGGGTGTTGAGGTCCCACGGCTGCTTTTGCAATCCTAGTGCCTTGCAGCCTCTTAGAACTTCATGTTTGAATAAACTTGATATGAAATTCAGCCTAGGAGTGCTTTTCAGCTTCTTTATCAACATTTATTCATTTCTGGTCTCGCGAGCAGGGGACAGTTGCAAGAGATGTGTTCCTGAAGATTTTCAAATGTAATTCAAGCTTTGCGTAAGTTTAGGCGGGTCTTGTCTAAAGGACTCACAGGTTGGTTTGGAGCTGAGTCACCCTCTTCTCCCTCACCCCCCTGAAGCCTCACCGCCACCCCACATCCTCTGGGTTGGGCCAGGCACACACACACTTCGCTTCCCAAACATGGTGATGCTTTTTATCAGTAACCCTCTTTGTTCAGAGAGCCCAGGGCTCAGGCAGCCACTCCCTTTGGGTCTTGATTCAATTGTCACCTGCCCTTGAGAAAAACTTTCCCTAAAGTGACACATGAGCTGTCCCTCTCTTTCTCCTTCATCTCCCCAAAGCTCTGATCTCTAGCACTCTGCCTACACTGATCTAAAGGGTCTCCAGCTTGTCCCTCCCTGCAGACCCTCTGTCACTAGAATGTGAGCTCTGTGGGCCCTGGGTGCTGGGGAGGGGTCCTGTCTTCTGTGTGCACAGTTACCTCCCAGGTCTGGAACAGTGCCCCCAACAGAAAGCCCACTCCACACATGACTGAGGAAGAAATAGCATAACCCAGTCCACAGGTCTTTATTCCCCACAGCTCCAAAGTGTGCAATTCTTAAAGAATTTTTAATTTGGAAGATACATGTTACTTTTAAATTTTATTTAACCAAGTTAGGCACAAGCAACGTTTTATGTTGTGCTATGTCAAATTTGCACAAAATATGTGTACAAAATGTGACTACATGATTATGTTCTCTTTGGAAAAAAGTGATTACAATGAAGGCTAAGGTCCTCTTCACAGGTGTATCTGTTTTTTGAGACAGAGCCTCAAGCTGTCACTCTGGATTGAGTGCTGTGGCATCACAGCTCACAGCAACCTCCAATTCCTGGGCTCAAGCGAGTTTCTTGCTTCCGCCTCCCAAGTAGCTGGGACTGCAGGCGCCCGCCCCAACGCCCGGCCATTTTTTGGTTGCAGCGGTCATTGTTGTTTGGTAGGCCCGGGCTGGATTCGAACCCGCCAACTCAGGTGTACGTGGCTGGCGCCTTAGCCTGTTGAGCCACAAGCGCCGAGCCAGGTCTATCTATTTTTAAAAAGAGAACATTTACAGGATGGATCCGGACCACCTGCAAGGGCTCTAGGGAAATATACAGTAGGAAGCCCCCTAAGCCCATTCAGTAAATTGGTTTTATCTTTTACTTAAAGATAACTAATAGAGGAAGTTCTGCATCTTTCTCTTTAAAAATAATACTCATCAAAACAATTGTGTTCATTAAAGTGGATGTAACAGATCTTTTGTTAAACACTTTGAAGGCATCAGCTCTTTCTGGCTTTACTGTAGTTGGGTAACACTGCTTAACTTTGTGTACAAGATAGCAAGAGAAATCACTTGTGTGTGGAAAGTTCAGTTACCAACGCGAAATGTTTCCAGGATCTGATTCTGCCATCCCAAGCACAGTAACCACTCTTGTTTAGAGGGCCTGTGGCTTGTAAAGGCGCATGCAAATGGTGCCCTCGTGTGTTTGCTGAGCGGAACCACCAGGCTCCTGGCTGGGGCAGGATGACAGGTGTCACAAGGCCAGAGCCCGTTCGCCGGCAGGTCTTCCCAGCAGAAAGTGCTCCTGAGAAGTGTGAAGGAGCTTCCTTCTCAGCCATTTGATAACTTACTTCCCTCGAACCTAACGAACTCCCACCTCTCATTTTTTTTCTTTCTTCCTCCCTTCCTCCTTCCCTCCCTAATTCCTTCCCTACTTCCTCCTTCCTTCCTTCTACAGTGCCATGGTGTCAGCCCAGTTCTCCTAAGCTCAAGCGATCCTCCTGCCTCAGCCTCCCGAGTAGCTGGGACTACGACACCTGTCACAACCCCTGGCTAGTTGATTCTATTTTTAATAGAGCGTTGGGCTCAGGCTGAACTCCTGAGCTCAGGGAGCCTCCTGCCTCAGTGTCCAGAGTGCTGGAATTACAGGTATGAGCTTCCATGCCTGGCCCAAACTCCCATCTTTCAATAGTTATTAAAATTTCAAACTAGGCCAGTAAAGTACTGGGAATGTAGTAAATGCACTGTGGTTTTTTTTTTAAATAACATTTGAGAATCTGGTACATGGAGTTAAGAAGTGTCATATGAGTTGTCAAGAAACTAGTACAAAACAGAGACTCTTTTTTCAGTCTCCTGTAGTGGCCAACGGTAGATTTTCTAGTTAGATTCTGGTTCAAGTCCCTAACCGCTCATTTACTGGCTGTGTGGCCTTAGGCAAGAAGCTTAACTTCTCTGAGTCTCAGTCTCCTAATACATGAAATGGGATAATGCTAGCTGTTTGAAAGCAGTTAGCAGAGTTTCTGGAACATGGTTACCAGGGCTCCCCGAACTTAGTGGGGTCTTGGCTGCCAAGGTCTTAAATTCCATCAGGTGCCTGGAAGGTAAGCAGGATCCAGGGTGCTGGTTCTTCTCCCAACACGTCAGCACTGAAGTGGGGATGCCTGGAAGCTGCCCTGGGCCGTCCTCTGCTGCCCATGGATGTGGCTCCCTGTCCTTTCACCCCTGTCACACATTCACACTTCAGCTATTTTTGAAATTCATTTGAGAAGAAGAACAAATTAAAAATAAAGATAATGGGAAAGGTTAGAACAGAGACGGGGCGGGGGGGGGGGGAATGTGGAGAAAGCCCAGCAAATAGAAGCAAGTGACAAGCCAAGGAAGTGACCTCCACGAAGAGCCAGGACGGCTCGGCGGGAACACTCTGCAGCGTCCTGACTCCTCCTCCTCTTTGGGAATGATGCAGGAATCCTGGCCAACGAGGGCCAGTTCAGCTCTAGACTCCGCCCTGCACTAGGTGCTCAAGGTGGAGGGATGAAGAAGACACGGACCCTCTCTGACCTTGACCCTGCGGCTCAGGGCCAGCAGGGAGGGTCAGGAAAGGCAGAAATAAGCTCTCACACGGAGAGAACATACTTCCCCTCCGGTGGGGTGGGGTGGCAAACAACAAGGCGAAGAGTGAGCAGGATCATGTGCGAAGGCGGCAGGTGCTCTCAGAGAAAGGGGCAAGATGGGGGGCTGAAGTGAAAGGGACAAGATTGTCTCAACTCAAAATTGGCCTTCTTGGCATAAATATCTTTTGAGTTGAAGGCATTTGAGGAGACGTAGGGGATGAAGCTGTCCACCTTCCCTCTGTCTGCCGAGAAGCAGGTAGAAAGTTATTGCACAACGCGTCCCGCCCCACGTCCCTGCTTACAGACTTAAAGGGTGTGAATTCCCCTGCCTGACCTTCGCCAGCTTAGAAACCGTGCCGGGGGAAGCTGGGTGACCTTTATGCCATCCATTTCCCTGCCTTTGGAAACTTGAAACAGCTTTCCTTTGTCCTGCCGCTTCTCGAAGATGTATCCTTCTTTGTCGCTACGTAAGCCTGACCTAAGCCACTGCTTTGAGTTGCTGGTCTCCCTCTCAAGGCATGTGTTTGTGATCATGCTTGATTTTCTTTTGTTAATCTGTCTTTTGTTGCAGGCTTCTGTCCCAAATGCTAATTTGGGAGAGTTGAGAAAATTATATTTTCTCCCCTTTGGGAGCACAGAGGAGGGGAGGGAGGAGGCTGTGGTCATCAGCGGGACCAGCCTCAGGGGACAGGTGAGGTTTCAGTAAAGACTTGAGGAAGGAGAGGAGTCAGGCCAGGAGCTGTCTGGGGACAGTAGGGCAGGTGGAGGGAGGCTAGGACAAAGGCCCTGGGCTGGGGAGATGCCTGGTATGATGGAGAAATGACAGCCAGTGTGGCCACAGAGAAAGGACAAAGGCAAGCAGGAGGGGCTGAGGCCAGCTGGTCTGGGAGACCAAGTCTGAGAGGCCACTGCCAGTCTTGGGAGTGTTCTGGGACGGACATGATGTGATCTGTGTGAACAGGGTCCTCTAGCTGCCGGTCAAGAATCACACATGAAAGCAAAAATAGGGCAGCGTAGGAAGGGTCAGCAGGCTAGTGTGGGAACAGATCATGGGGACTCAGGGCACACAGTGGCCATGAGGGGCAGGGAGCTTGGTTCTGGACATCTTTTGGAGGTAGTGTCAACAGAATGGCCTACAGGTTGCTTGTGGTGTGGGGAGGAAGCGAGCAGTGGAGGAGGATTGCAGGCATTTGGTCGATGCAACGACGCGTGTGAAGCTGCCGTGAACCGACAGGGTAAGACTGAAGGGGGACAAGTTGGGCAGCTCAGGCTGACCTCTTAGACGTCCCTGCAGGGATGCCGAGTGGGCGCTGGGCATGGGATCCTCCGTAGCAACCTCAGAGAGATTCACTGTACTCATTATTAACAAAAGAAATACACATCATAATGCCTTATATTGGGATTATCCAAACAAAAGCCAAAAACAATTTTCTAAAATCATCTTCAGTAAAAGGAATCCATCAAATGATAGAATTTGTTTCAAAAGTTTATTTTTAAATTCGCTATTTATAACTCAGAATAGATTGTCTGGGAGACATGACTTTAAGACTCATGACTAAACTTTCGGGTCAGGTCCTAGAAATGTGTGTGATGTGTAAGCTATAGTTGGGTGGGGAGATAAACAACACTGCCAAGGGACTAGCAATTAAATAAACTAAATTTAACGATAGAGGAGCTCTTAGGCTTCTCCGTTTATGCTTTGCAGGTTGAAATAGTCAGAACTCACTTGGCTAAAAGTCCTTCCCCCAAACAATGACAAAGACCCTTTTTTTTTGCTGAATATTCAGCTGAGGGAAGTGGGTCCAAGAACTCCGTTTCCTGGGAGCAGATTCGGCTAAGGGAGGGAAGCAGGTTTGCGTAGACTAGTAAGACCCAGGTTCAAAGAACTTAAGCCCACCGTTAGAGAACAAGCTCTGTTTTAAGCGTCATTCATGGTTCGATGTGACTCATTTTCGTCACACCCAAACAGAGCACTTGAGAATGTACATTTTGGGTGGCGCCTGTGGCTTAAGGAGTAGGGTGCCAGCACCATATACCAGAGGTGGTGGGTTCAAACCCAGCCTCGGCCAAAAACTGCAAAAAAAAAAAAAAAGAGAGAGAATGTACATTTTTATTGAGGCAGGTTAAAGAAAAGGAATTTTTAGAGCCATCAGTAGAAAAGGTTGGCTCAGATGAGGTCACTACCAGGCTTGGTGGATGGGTGAAGGGTCACATTAAATGTCTGAAGAGGCCCAGAAGAGGAGGTGGAAGAGGAGTGGAAGTCACAAAGACAACCGTCGCTCTGGTTCCTGTGGTCTAGCGTCGGCCACTGCACATCTCAGGCCATCCTCATTGCATCCGAGCTTTACCTCTCCGTCCACGCTGGCTTCTCGGCTTAAATTCCCCTTGCTCACTTCCTACCTCAATTATATTGTATGAAGACAAGGGAAGAGAAGAAAGTGGAGGTATCTGCGTGTCCCCTACTCTTTCCAATGTCCCATCCTGTGTCCCCTCTACTAGGGATGCAAATTAACACATACTTAATACAGCTCCCCTGGCCAAATGTCTTTCAGAGCGTAGAACCCTCAAATGCCAAGAGGCTATCGTATTTTTCATTAACTTTTTCATTCTTTCTTTGTTGATGCTGAAATAAAATTAGGTTAAGTCTTACGTCCCCTCATAGTTCACAAATTTCACGATGGCAGGCATTATGTCCCTTACTCGGCAATCATGTCTTGGTTCAGAGTAGGTATTCGATAAGCAGTAAATACGAGTGAGCGGATCAGAGAGGACAGAAAGAAGGCTATAGACTTTTGGTGCAGATTGCTAAGAAAAATTTCTGGGTACTTTTGGTGGTTTTAGAGGCTGATGGTACTGGGTGTTTGGTATCTTTAAAGAGAGGCTTTCTGTCCTCATACACATAAGCAGTCATCCCAGAGATGTGCCGAATTGGAAGTCATGACCACAATATTTCGCAACTTCTCTATTTTCCCACCTTTTGAATTTGAACTTACCTTTTCACTTGCTTTCATCAATAAAATGTGGCAGAAGTGATGTTCAGTCAGAGCCTGGGAATTATGGAGCCTATGATCCCCACTTTCACCTTCCTGTGGTGCTGCAGCCTTGATATAAGAAAGCCCAACCAAATGCTGAGAGGCCTTGTTCATGGGTGACATTTATACCCGTAAGACTAAATAAGGAAGTGAGGAGAGACAGAAAAACCCAAGGCCAGTTCACTCATTGTCACTGGACAAAAGGCAAAATAAAAGAAGATGGAGGAAGATTGGTATTAGTAGATTGGGTGGTGAGGCCAAATGTAAGAACTCTTCTAATCGTTATGTTCTTTTGAACAAGAAGTGAGAGTTGGCAGGTAGGCAGAGGATGGCACTGGAGTTTTGAGAAGGAAGGTGTGAACAGCCATCCAAGTGAGTGGGTGAGTAATTTGACCGGGAAAATGTAGCACAGTTGCTCAGCAGCTCTGAAGGTCTGCTTGATGTTTATGATCATTAAAATGAGTCATGTCAGCATGCTGGTTTGTTTTTCTCCAGCCAAATTCACTTTCCCGAGAAGTTCCAGTGTAGGTGGAGGGTTGGGCTTTTTCCAGGTTAGGAGAAAGTAAGGAGGAAGAGCCAAGGACATTGAGAATTATACGCAAAAGAGTGGCTAAAATGACGGAACGGGGAATTCATGCCAGGAAAGGAAGGAAGTGTAAGAGCAGAAGATTAGGGAAAAGGTAAGAAATCTGTTAAAGGTAATGACTCATTGATGCTTATTGGTGTGAACTGGAATGTCAGGAGGGAGTAAAGGGGGCTGCTTCACCTGACGCTATGGAGGGCACACAGTTATTAGTTCAAAAATACAATCCTGGGATGGGTGGCTGTGCTTGGTGTTAGAAAACATCATTGGAGGTTTGAAACTGAAAGGCTGTGTAGGTACTGCAGGAGCCAACCATGTAGATATTAAAATCACGATAAATTATGAATGGAGCCAATTGTATTAATGGCTATTATTCTACCAGACCTACGCATTAGACACTGACTCCCTGAACTTGGCATTCAGAGTACTTATCACAGCTTGAAATAGCCAAGTCATAATTTGACAGTTATGAGGCTTATAGTCTGTTTTGCTTATTGACTGATATTCGGTTGGCACTGGAAAGGCAGAATGGACGAATAAATGAATACTGCTCTAGCTGTGGTACAGAGAAACATCAGATGTAATAAAATGTAAGGCGGATGAACTCTACAAAAAGGATCCACAGCGTTTTCACACGAATGAGAAAGCAAGGTTCCGTGAAGGAGGGAGTTTCTGTCTACTGTACTCTGTGATTTCCCAGGGCCTAGAACAGTGCCTGGTACATATTAGGTACCCAATAAATATCTGTTGAACGAATGACCAGCCAAAACAGTATTCATTCAGTCTTCCAATCCGTCTTTTGAGCACTGAATGCATATCAACCAATAAGCAAAGCAAAACTATAAGCCTGATAACTGTCAAATCACTCAAGCGATTGTTAAGCGCTCTGCACGCCAATGAACCGACTTCAGTATCCAACCGCGCCTGCGCTGCAAGCGTCAAGTCGGGCCAGCCTTGACATTCTGCGCCTGCGCCCTGTCTCCCGGCGGGCTGCTCCGGCCGGTGCCGCCGCGCTTCGCGCAGCAGGTTTGCACCCTCTGGCCCTCCGTAGCCGCTCGGCGCTGCGCCGTTCCTGGTTCCGGTTCGGTGTTCCCACGCCTGCTCGGCCAGGTTTTGTCGGGGTTCGAGGAAGCGTCGTAGTTCTCCCCCACGTCAGGGACCGGGCGGCGGAGATGGCGGCTCAGAAGATAAACGAGGGGCTGGAGCACCTCGCTAAAGCAGAGAAATAGTGAGCGAGCCTCCCGGGGCCTGTGTGCGGCCGCCGGGTCCGAGCCCCGCCCGACCCGGCTTAGGCAGCACCTGGCGGGGTCACGGGGGGTGCGGGGTCACGGGGGTGCGGGCCACGGGGGGTGCGGGGTCACGGGGGTGCGGGACCCGGGGGGTGCGGGGGCGCAGGGGCGGCGGGGTCACGGGGGGGCGGGGTCACAGGGGCTGCGG